>JAPDOI010001259.1:0-201441 GCA_029168955.1 Aplectana chamaeleonis
GAAGCTTCTAAAGCTAGCCAAAGTGACTGCATATAAACGATCGTCGTGGAGTAGTTTAAGCGTTCTACTTGCAGCCATATTACTCAGTGACGTCCTTATCTTAAAGGCAGGGTTCACGAAGAAAAAGTCGCACGTTTTTTTTGGCTAAAACGTAAGCGTTGGGTCTCTTTAAAAAGATTAAGAACTGAAGTGCGACGAAAAACGGCCGGTAAGTGGGTGAAAATCTCGTGGGCCAGCCAACCCATTGGGCCACTCCGCCCACGTCCTATAAGAGTTGCCATGAATTCGTGGTTAGATGCGCGATGGTTTCCGATCAAAGCCCGTTCTTCCCTTCATTCTCAACTTCTCTCTTTGCTCAGGTCAGCTCGCACACATCGGCTGCAAAAAAACGGGAGTTACAAGCCTTGGACAACTTGTCCACAATGCTTCCCTTGCTGAACTTCAAGGGGCTATAACTGCGTTAATAGGCTATAACTGCGTCTTGTACGATTCCAGGGACATCATTGAAATCAGCATGGGACCGTTTTCAAGGTAGGCGGAAAAACAGAAAAACGACTTTTATCGTGAACACTGCCTTTAAGGCTTTTCCGAATGTGTATGCTCCAATGAAAAAGTTAGCGAGGAACATTTTGTTGTGTCATGTATTCAAATACAGTATACAGCTGCACAGCCCCATGTGATTTGCATAGCCATCTAAAGTATTTTTTGCTCACACATAAACTCATAGCTTTCACGACCAACAATCTAAATCTGTTTTCAGATCCTTCTGAAAAGAAAGAAACTGAAGGTAGTTATCATAAAAGCACGCTAGAACCGCGAAAAAGTGCTGTTGCGTGCACTGCAACCGAAACCTTTATGGAGTATTGTAATAGAACTGTCAAAGGGAAGTCGCTGAGACGAACAGCCTGATCGATGGCGATGTAACACGATTCTTATCGATAAGATCCTTCTTTCTCATTAAAGCTAACATTCTTTTGAAACAATGACTTCATGCGAACATTCTACTGGACTGCTAAGACGAAAAACCAAGTCTAACTTAGATCACATCTGCTCAAAGTCAGCTGCATCAGACGGTGACATTCTCACTCATTTCCAGTCACCCTTCACGTAATTGGAATACAACTAGTGCATTCAGAAAATAATGAGATCCCGGCATGATTCGAAACGTCGCTTTTATAAATTAGACCCGCGGGGACTTGAGATTTCAGCGGCGCCCTTTAGGTAATAATGTATGCATGCACTGATGTTTTGTACTCATTCGGGTGAGCATCGAACACAACAAGAATCGTTCCTGTGCACAGATTTCATGGGATTTACCAGAAAACATGTTTATAGCCTAGCTTGCCTGGATAATAATAATAATAATAATAATAATAATAATAATAATAATAATAATAATAATAATAATAATAATAATAATAATAATAACTAGCGAAAAAGGGCCCTGGCGAAGTTTTCGCTCACAGAAACTTTTGCGTGAGGCAGCTAGCGCTCCTGA
Source organism: Aplectana chamaeleonis (assembly GCA_029168955.1). NCBI lineage: Eukaryota > Metazoa > Nematoda > Chromadorea > Rhabditida > Cosmocercidae > Aplectana > Aplectana chamaeleonis. The sequence continues at coordinate 1,499 of JAPDOI010001259.1, forward strand.
GAACGGATTAAAGTTTGTCGGTGGAAGGTGACTCACTTCCGTCTACCGGAGAGGTTGCTGGTACGTATATGGACTCTCCTGAGCAGGAGCAGGGGGTGTCGTGCATTTACAGCAGGCCGTGGGGGTATCAAAATGTGGGATCATAAAGCCAAAACATATGAAGCCAGCGGTAAATCGCCGAGTTGCTACCGGCACAAAAGTCCTGGCACAACACCTTCTGCAAGCTTCTCCCCTTACGTCGCTACCCACTGCCCTTTCTTCCAATTTGTGAGGCTCACAAGCGATTATTTCTCCTTTACCGTCTCTATCATGATAAGGAAAAACGCGAAATTTCTCCATATTATATGATGTTTCCCTAGTTGACCAACTTATCCTTGCCTTGTTGCTCAATGAATGAAATTAGTAGGTGGTTGTTTACTATGTTTTTAATGGTGCAAGATTTTGATAAGCTCAGACTTGCAACATATATAAAACTGGTTTTTTTTTGGAAGTTAGGGATTCGAATTATTTGAGCAGGTTGCAATGAGTGGCGAACAGAGAAGGTGCGGAAGTGGAGTTGCTGCTTGTATCCTCGCTGGCAAAAAATGTCACTTGAGTCAATCTCCAAAACGCGTCGCACGCTCCTCCAAGATTCATGTTTTTCCTTCTCCACAAAAAGGTTAAAATTTAGCATTAAAGAATTGAAAAACCTTTTTCCCAAATTCTACACTCTTGGTGACGTCCTGCACACTCCCACGGCGGTCCTGCCACTAGCACTTTTTGATGACCTGCACACTCCCACTCCGGGACCTGTGCATTTTCTATGACGCCCCTGCACACTCCCAGCTGCCCCAGGACCTGCGCACTCTCTATGACGTCCTGCACACGCCCGTTAGGGTTCTTCACACTTTCTATGACGTGCTGCACACTCCCGTTGGGGTCCCTGCACATTCCTACTTAGGACCTGCGCACTTTCTATGACGTCCTGCACACTCCGATTAGGGTCCTGCACACTTTCTGTGACATTTCCCTGCACACTCTCCACTGGGGTCCTGTACAGCATTCCTACTTAGGGACCTGCGCACTTTCTATGTGATGTCCTGCACACACTCCGATTAGGGTCCTGCACATTTTCTATGACGCCTCTGCACACTCTCCACTGAGGTCCTGCACATTCCTACTTAGGACCTGCGCACTTTCTATGACATCCTGCACACTACGATTAGTGTCCTGCACACTTACTATGACGTCTTGCACACCCTTAGTAGTGGGGTCCACCACACCTTTTATGACGCCCTGCATTTTTTGCATCGCTAGACGACTCGCAGAAGTTATCATGACCCACGGCCAAATGTGCGCTCCACGGACAAGAGCTCCCAGTTGCCCCGAAGGCACACTGTAAGAGGTGAATCAGGCTGATTTTGGTAATCGATAAATGTCGCACCCACCTAAATGTTGGTACCAATTCATACAAGTTTTGTTCGGCCATTCCTAAGATTATCCGGGACGCATGCACACATACATACACATACACACACACACACACACACACACACACACACACACACACACACACACACACACACACACACACATCAAGGACATAACTGCTCAAAGTATAAGGATAATTCATTACGCTGTTTAAGACAGACGTTAGATAAACAATAAAAACAACTAGCGAGGACCTAGCAAAAGTTTTTCGCTCACAGAAACTTTGCATGAGCCAACTACCTGAGACGGATTAGTTTGTTAGAACGGTGGTAGACTGACTTCCGCCTACCCGAAGAAGTACTCTCCTGAGCAGAGCAAGGTTGCCGTACATTTTACAGCTTGAGGCCGTGGGTATATCAAAATGTGGGATCATAAAGCGAACATAAGAAGCCAGCGGTAAATCTTTGTCCGGTTTGCTACCGGCACAAAATTCAGAACCCCTTCTGTACTTCCTTCACCTTACGTCGCTACCCACTGCCCTTTCTTCCAATTTGTAAAGTTCACAAGCGATTATTCTCGCTTTACACGTTTCTATCATGATAAGGAAAAACGCATTCTCATATTATATGATGTTTCCTAGTTGACCAACATCATGCCCTTGTTTTTAATGAATGAATTTAGTAGGTGGTTGTTTATGTTTTTTGTGGTGCAGATTTTTGATAAGCTCGGAAGACTTGCAACATATATAAAACTGGTTTTTTGGAAGTTAGGGATTCAGAAAATGACTGAGCGGTTTGCAATGAGTGGTGAACAGAGAAAGGTGCGGAAGTGAAGCTGCTGCTTGGTATCCTAAAACTGGAAAAAAAAAAAATGCTCGCAGGAGTTCATGCAAGCCAATCTCCAGAAGAACGCGTCCCACGCTTCTCCAGGAATTCATATTGTTTCCTATCTATTTCCTCTCCAAAAAGGTTAAGATTTAGCATTAAAAATTGAAAAACCTTTTTCAAAATTCTACACTCTTGGTGACGTCCTGCACACTCCCACTGCCAGGTCCTGCTGTAACTTTTTCCGATGACCTGCACACTCCCACTCAGGACCTGTGCATTTTCTACGACGCCCTGCACACTCCAACTGAGGGACCTGCGCACTCTCTATGACGTCCTGCACACTCCCGTTGGGTTTCTTCACATTTTTCTATGACGCCCTCTCCACGCTACCATTTTGGGTCCTGCACACTTTCTATGACGTGCTGCACACACTTCCGTTGGGGTCCTGCACATTTCCTACTTAGGACCTGCGCACTTTTTCTATGACGTCCTGCACACACTCCGATTAGGGTCCTGCACCACTTTCTAGAACGCCCTGCACACTCCCGCTGAGGTCCTGCACACTTTCTGCCGACGTCCTGCACACTCCCACTGGGGTCCTGCATTCCTACTTTAGGACCTGCGCACTTTCTATGACGTCCTGCACACTCCAATTAGGGTCCTGCACACTTTCTATGACGCCCTGCACCTCCCACTGAGGGTCTTGCACACTTTCTATGACGCCCTGAACACTTCCGCTGAGGTCCTGCACATTTCCTACTTAGGACCTGCGCACTTTCAATGACGTCCTGCACACTCCGATTAGGGTCCTGCACACACTTTCTATGACGCCCCTGCACTCTCCACTGAGGTCCTGCACACTTTCTATGACGTCCCTGCACACTTCCGCTGGGGTCCTGCACATTTCCTACTTCGGACCTGCGCACTTTCTATGACGTCACTGCACACCTCCGATTAGGGTCCTGCACACTTTCTATGACGCCCTGCACACTCCCACTGAGGGTCCTGCACACTTTCTATGACGTCCTGCACACTTCCGCTGGGGTCACTGCACATTCCCTACTTCGGACCTGCGCACTTTCTATATGACGTCCTGCACACTCCGATTTGGGTCCTGCACACTTTCTAGGACGCCCTGCACACTCCCGCTGAGGTCCTGCACACTTTCTATGACGTCCTGCACACTCCCACTGGGGTCACTGCACATTCCTACTTAGGACCTGCGCACTTTCTGTGACGTCCTGCACACTCCCAATTAGGGTCCTGCACACTTTCTATGACGCCCTGCACACTCCCACTGAGAGTCCTGCACACTTTCTATGACGTCCTGCACACTTCCGCTTTGGGGTCACTGCACATTTCCTACTTCGGACCTGCGCACTTTCTATGACGTCCTGCACACACTCCGATTTGGGTCCTGCACACTTTCTAGGACGCCCTGCACACTCCCGCTGAGGTCCTGCACACTTTCTATGACGTCCTGCACACTCCCACTGGGAGTCCTGCACATTCCTACTTAGGACCTGCGCACTTTCTATGACGTCCTGCACACTCTCGAATTAGGGTCCTGCACACTTTCTATGACGCCCCTGCACACTCCCACTGAGGTCCTGCACACTTTCTATGACGCCCTGAACACTTCCGCTGGGGTCCTGCACATTCCTACTTACTTAGGACCCCTGCACTTTCAATGAAACGTCCCTGCACACACTCCGATTAAGGGTCCTGCACACACTTTTCCTATGACGCCCTGCACACTCCCACTGAGGTCCTGCACACTTTCTATGACGTCCTGCACACTTCCGCTGGGGGTCCTGCACATTCCTACTTCCCGGACCTGCGCACTTTCTATGACGTCCTGCACACTCCGATTAGGGTCCTGCACACACTTTCTATGACGCCCCTGCACACTCCCACTGGGAGTCTGTCTGCACACTTCCGCTGGGGTCCTGCACATTCCCTACTTCGGACCTGCGCACTTTCTACTGACGTCCTGCACACTCCGATTTGGGTCCTGCACACTTTCTAGGACGCCCTGCACACTCCCGCTGAGTGCACTGCACACTTTCTATGACGTCACTGCACACTTCCGCACCTGGGGTCCCTGCGCATTCCCTACTTAGGACCTGCACCACTTTTCTACTGACGTCTGCACACCTCCCAGGTAGGGTCCTGCACACTTTCTATGACGCCCTGCACACTCCCAGTGGGATCCTGCACACTTTCTATGACGTCCTGCACACTTCCGCTGGGGTCCTGCACATTCCTACTTCGGACCTGCACACTTTCTATGACGTCCCTGCACACTCCGATTAGGGTCCTGCACACTTTCTATGACGCCCTGCACCTCCCACACTGAGGTCACTGCACACTTTCTGACGTCCTGCACACTTCCGCTGGGGTCCTGCACATTCCTACTTCGGACCTGCGCACTTTCTGCTGAGCGTCCTGCACATCTCCGATTAGGGTCCTGCACACTTTCTATGACGCCACTGCACACTCCACTGAGGTCCTGCACACTTTCTATGACGTCCTGCACACTTCCGCTGGGGTCCTGCGACATTTCCTACTTAGGACCTGCGCACTTTTTATGACGTCCTGCACACTCCGATTAGGGTCCTGCACACTTACTATGACGTCTTGCACACCCTCACTGGGGTCCCTGCACACCTTTTTATGACGCCCTGCATTTTTGCATCGCTAGACGACTCATAGAGTTATCATGACCACACGGCCAAAGGTGCGCTCCACGGAACAAACTCAGTTGGCCCGAGGCACATGTTGAGGTGAGTCAGGCTGATGATTTTTGGTACTCGATAAATGTCGCACCCACCTAAATGTTGGTACCATTTCATACAAGTTTTGATCGGCCATTCCAAGATATCAGGGACACATGCACACACATACACACACACACACACACACACACACACATCAGGACATAACTGCGCTTTAAAGTATAAGGATTACATACATCATTCTAGTATAGTATCCACAATGATAACAATTCAGTGATAAAACTAGTAACCTTAGAATCATTTCTGAAAGTTAGGAAACTCCGCAAAGTCAAGGATTTGGCTTTGCTCTTAAATGTCGTGGAATTGTTTTGTGGATTTGGCTTTTCAACTTGATTTTCAAATGTAGTGTTGTAAGAATTGTCCGAATTGTTGATTTGGCTGTGATGATACTATATCCAGATAACATAATCATTAAATGTAGTGAAATTGTTGCAAACGAATTTGGCAGGAGCTCTATGAATTATCACAGTCAAGTCACGCGTCAGAAGGTCCTCTGGCGAGCAAATAAAGACAAAAAGAAAACAATAATCCTCAGTCAACAATGAACGAAACCTGGCCTTATCGACTAGAAATAAGGTTTTCGAATCTTATTCTGCCTTTTCAGTGTAGCTCCTACTAAGGTACCAGACCTTCCTTCACCGATTAGATAAAAATCATGAAAACAAAATCTAACGCAATTTATTAGCTACTAATGCTATGTCTTCGTGTCCTGAACGCTTTCACGGTTCACATTGTATGAGAAGGTTTTTCTGCTAGAGTTATTCTTGTTCTCATTTCATTCAATATGCGCTCCAAGAGAAACCCCTTCTGACGCGTGATTTGACTGTGATAATTCATAGAGCTCCTGCCAAATTCGTTTGCAACAATTTCACTACATTTAATGATTATGTTATCTGCATATAGTATCATCACAGCCAAATCAATTCGACAATTTCACTACATTTGAAAAATCAAGTTGAAAGCCAAATCCAATAAAACAATTCCACGACATTTAAGAGCAAAGCCAAATCCTTGACCTTTTCTGCGGAGCCTAACTTTCAGAAATTTCACAACTTTTTACAAGGGTTTCCCTTCTACAATATCGTCAAGCTCTAAAAGTCAAGTTGTTTTTCTTTAAAACATAGTGGTAGAAATGAAGAAACAACCGCTCCGCTGCTAAGTTTGCAAGATAATTGTTGCAACGCGGCTTCCTACAAATAGATGCAAGGCATATACGTTTTGAATTTAAAAGTCGAAATATGAAGAAATGAGTTTCAAAGTGACCCAATTGTACAGGTTCTAGGCACCATTCTAGACGGGGGGGGGGGCACGCTCCATTCAAGACAGAAATGAAATGAACCGCCAATTGGTGAGGCTACCAGTCGAAGTATTTCCGTAGGGCTCTAATAAAAACAATGATTGATAGCGCAGTATCAGGCCTCTTTTATCAGAGTTTTTCATCATTTCTATGAGTTTTTGCGTAGCTTGGCCCCTCTAGTGAACGAAAATGTTGAAGGGGCCCATGAAAAACCTTCATTTGTAAAGAAAAGTCAATCGGAACACATTGTAAATACGAATTTGAATTTCGCGCCAAAATCATTTTCGGAGTTTTTCTGCATGTGGAGTTCGTGCCGTAACTATTTTTCCTGTTGTCTTACGGTCGCACCAACATTCTAGGAAAAGGTGCTAGATGACTGGTGAGAATTGGTGGCGGATATTAACCTCATCGTCCAACGTTTTTGACGCGCCAAAGTTTACCAGTGTGGTCTACCGGGCTCAATCATGAAATTGAGCCTGAAAAATGGAAATTGATTTCCAGCGCGAACGATAGTTAAGTGCGCCAGAAGAGGACTACCGTAATCTTAGGAATGATGTTATTCGGCTCTCGTAAACAAATTTGATGATACCCAATTGATCAATGATAACGTATAAAAGAAGTGAAGAGCGGTGTGTCTTGATTCACACACAGTCCTTCTCCAGAGGTCAGCAGTTGAGGATCTGCCTGGACTAAAAAGCAGAAAAACAACACCACCGGTGGTGAAGATGTAGCGAATTCGGAGTTAGAACTTAGAAAATTTCAAAGTCAACTCGAGTGAGATTACGGTAGCCTCGTTCTGGCGCACTTAACTATCGTTCTTGTTGATTCGGAGGCATGGATTGCATACGGTGCCCTGAACATTAAATTGAGGTCATGCGCACTTCCCTTAATGTCCTGCACACTCCTACTGAGGTCTTGCACACATTCCATGATGTCCTGCACACACCTACTGAGGTCCTGCACAGGTTCCATGATGTCCTGCACATTCCTACTGAGGTTCTGCACACATTCTACGACGTCCTGCACACCCCTACTGGGGCCTTGCACAGGTTCCATGATGTCCTGCACACTCCTACTGAGGTTCTGCACACATTCTACGACGTCCTGCACACCCCTACTGGGATCCTGCACAGGTTCCATGATGTCCTGCACACTCCTACTGGGGTCCTGCACAGATCCCATGATGTCCTGCACACTCCTACTAAGGTCCTGTACACTCCTACTGAGGTCCTGCAAACATTCTACGACTTCCTGCACACCCCTACTCTGGTCCTGCACATGTCCCATGATGTCCTGCATACTCCTACTAAGGTCCTGCACACTCCCACTGAAGTTCTGCACACATTCTACGACGTCCTGCACACCCCTTTTGGGGTCCTGCACAGGTCCCATGATGTCCTGCACACTCCTACTAAGGTTTTGTACACGTTCCATAATGTCCTGCACACTCCTACTGAGGTCCTGCACACCCCTACTGTGGTCCTGCACAGGTCCCATGATGTCCTGCACACTCCTACTAAGGTCCTGCACACTCCCACTGAGGTTCTGCACACATTCTACGACGTCATGCACACCCCTACTGGGGTCCTGCACAGGTCCCATGATGTCCTGCACACTCCTACTAAGGTTTTGCACACGTTCCTGTGTCCTGCACACTCCTACTGAGGTCCTGCACACCCCTACTGTGGTCCTGCACAGGTCCCATGATGTCCTGCACACTCCTACTAAGGTCCTGCACACTCCTACTGAGGTCCTGCACACATTCTACGACGTGCTGCACACCCCTACTGGAGTCCTGCACAGGACCCATAATGTCCTGCACACTCCTACTGGGGTCCTGCACAGGTCCCATGATGTCCTGCACACTCCTACTAAGGTCCAGCACACTCCTACTGAGGTCCTGCACACATTCTACGACGTCCTGCACACCCCTACTGGGGTCCTGCACAGGTCCCATGATGTCGTGCATACTCCTACTAAGGTCCTGCACACTCCCACTGAGGCTCTGCACACATTCTACGACGTCCTGCACACACCTACTGGGGTCCTGCACAGGTCCCATGATGTCCTGTACACTTCTACTAAGGTCTTGCACACGTTCCATAATGTCCTGCACACTCCTACTGAGGTCCTGCACACCCCTACTGGGATCCTGCACAGGTCCCATGATGTCCTGCACACTCCTACTAAGGTCCTGCACACTCCTACTGAGGTCCTGCACACATTCTACGACGTCCTGCATACCCCTACTGGGGTCCTGCACAGGTCCCATGATGTCCTGCACACTCCTACTAAGGTTTTGCACACGTTCCATAATGTCCTGCACACTCCTACTGAGGTCTTGCACACCCCTACTGTGGTCCTGCACAGGTCCCATGATGTCCTGCACACTCCTACTAAGGTCCTGCACACTCCTACTGAGGTCCTGCACACATTCTACGACGTCCTGCACACCCCTACTGGGTCCTGCACACGTTCCATGATGTCCTGCGCACTCCTATTGAGGTCCTGCACAGGTCCCATAATGTCCTGCATACTCCTACTGAGGTCCTGCTCACCCCTACTGGGGTCCTGCACAGGTCCCATGATGTCCTGCACACTCCTACTAAGGTCCAGCACACTCCTACTGAGGTCCTGCACACATTCTACGACGTCCTGCACACCCCTACTGGGGTCCTGCACAGGTCCCATGATGTCCTGCACACTCCTACTAAGGTTTTGCACACGTTCCATAATGTCCTGCACACTCCTACTGAGATCTTGCACACCCCTACTGTGGTCCTGCACAGTTTCAGTTTCAGTTTCATCCCATTAGCTGGCGGCTGGCGGAGCGGGATGACCTCTCAACCAGTACACTGCTGTAGGTGCCATAGGAGCTCCAGTGTCCTGAACGATACGCTTTCATTCAGAACGATTAGCCGCAATTATTTTAGCATTAACGACACTGCACCGTCGAAATTTCAGATCAGCTTCGACTTGCTTCAACCACGTCTCCTTCGGGGCAGTTCTCTCGACCTTCCGCGGTTTCCGGCGTTTTTCCCATAGCAAGCTGTGCGTTAGTCGACTGGCTTCCAGTCTGCACACGTGCTTAAACCAGCGCAACCTCCTCGTTCGGGTTTGTTCTTCGATCGTCGGTTGATGATCGCAGCTGTCTCGAATAACATCGTTGCGTATGCGATCTCTTAACGTCGTTCCGAGAATTCGCCGCAAACACCGCATTTGGAAGACCTCTAGCTTGCTGAGATCCGACTTGAGCAAGGTCCACGACTCTGAGCCGTACAATAGAATCGGCATTATAAGAGATCGGAAAGATCCGCATCTTGGTCTTGATTGACACATTGCCCTTTTTCCACAGACACCAGCCTAGTGAAGCAAAAGCAGCACCACGCCTGCCCGATCCTGCACTGTATCTCAGTTGTGGCCACTACCTTGCGCTGTTGCACCACCGATCCTAAGTACTTGAACTCCTCAACTTGCTGGAGCTCCAGCTCCTTCGAAGAACACAGAAGCACGTGAACCGTCTGACGTCATGACTTTGGTCTTGTCCTTATTTATCCGTAGACCGTACGAATCCGCGATATCTGCTATATCCTTCATCAAATTCGTTGCTTCCATATCAGTATCGGTGAACACAGCGCTGTCGTCCGCAAACATCAAGTCTGTGAGGAACTCGTTATCGCCATATTGGACCCCTCTTCTATCTTTGAAAACCTTTCTCATAATGGCGTCGACCACAGTGTTGAATAGCAGTGGCGAAATCACATCTCCTTGCCGGACTCCTGCATTGACCGCAAATTCTTCGGACAGTTTGTCCCCGACGCGAATGCAGCTAGTTGAACCGCTGTATGTTCCCTGCAGGAGCTTCACAATTTTCTCCGGAACGTGTTCGCACTCCAATGTTCTCCACAAGGCAGGCCAGTGCACGCAGTCAAAGGCCGACTTGAAGTCGATGAAAGTAATAACAGCCCGCTTTCCACAGCGGATCCTTTCCTCAAAAGTTGACGAAGTCCGAAAATTTGATCGCCGCAGCCTCGACCAGGACGAAATCCTGCCTGTTCCTCGCGACTGGTATGCTCTCGATGGCGTTGAAGTCTGGACTGGATTATCCTCGTGAAAACTTTACCAACGATTGATAACAGACTGATTCCGCGATAGTTTTACAGTCCCTGGCATCACCCTTTTTGTGAATGGGCACAACGATAGCCTTTTTCCAGGTAGATGGGACGTTTTCTGACTGCCATACGAGGAGGATCAGCTGATGTAACCGTCGTTGTAACACATCACCACCTGCCTTGATCCTTCAGCAGTAACGTTGTCTACACCAGGCGCCTTTCGGTTTTTGAGACGCTGAATCGCGGCTCTCACTTCAAATCAGAGTGGGTTCAGAGTCAAAGCATCGCCTGCTGTGACACTTCAACTGGTATCGGTTCGTCAAGCGGGCCTGGTGGTGCATCGTGACTGTAAAGCTCGCTGAAGAACTGCTTCCATCGTAACAGGCGCTCATCCACAGAACGCACAAAGGACCCGTCCGTATTCCTGATGCAATCGCTAGCCGGATTGGTCTTCTTTCTGAGACGGTTCAGTGAGCCGTACAATGTGCGGTAGTTATTTCTTCCAGCCGCCTCCTCCAGTTCGTCGGCCATCTTGTTCCAGTACGACTCTCTCTCCTCTTTCAACTTACGACGAAGCTCTTGACATAGTTGCCGATAACGTGCGAAGTTGGTTAGCTTCACTCGTTTCCGCTCATCCACGAGGCGGAGAGACTCGTCCGATATCCATGGCTGTGTTCGCCGGCGAATAACCGGGCAGAAGAGGCTCTGCACATTGCAGAACGACATCAACTGTTTGCTCCTCATATTCGTCTACGGACAATGCATCTTGAAGCACTGCAAAGCGATTTGACAGCGCGACTAGAAACGCTTCTCTTGTTCCAGGTGTCAGCAAGTGGGACCAGTCAGTTTCTTTCTAGGAGGCACCACACGCCTGGGTCGCCGTAAACGAAGCTTCATTACAGCGCGCAGGAGATAGTAGTCGATCCACAGTCAGATCCTCTCATGGCTCGCACATCTTTGAGCAAAGACCTTAAAATAATCCAAGGTGGCGATATCATGTCCGGTCGAACTCCTCCATGCTAACTGATGTTTCCGGGAATGTTGACATAGACTGTTTCCAATCGTAAGCCCGTTGAACGCTGCAAATCAAAGCAGTGGTAGACCATTACCGTTCAGTTCACTGACGCTGAACCTTCCTAGCACTGCTTCCCATCCTGTTCTAACACTCCCTACTCTTACGTTGAAACCGCCCGCTACAATGGTATCATCGGTTTTCGGGATCGAATTCAGAACGTCTTGGAGTTGTGCGTAGAACGCGTCTTTGTCGATGTCAGAACTCGGCTCCGTGGGCGCATAGACAGACACAAAATGGGTTTTTATCGTTCCGCTCAAGACTAGGACAGCAATCCTGCCAGAAATCGGCTCAAACGTTATCACGCTTCCAGCTGCGTCCCTGTTTAGCATGAATCCAACGCCTTGATGATGCCGCTCATCACCGGAGTAATACAGCACCATCTTTTCGTCACTTCCTGGAACCTGGATGGTCACCGTTCCACAACCGCTCATTCTGAGCTCGGAAAGCGCAGCAATCGATACTTTGGACCTCGACAGCTCCCTGGCAATTACTTCTTTTGTCAACGCAATATCCCGTTCTCACGTTCCACGCTCGATCCGCAACTCTTTTTTCGGCGTCACCAGTCGTCTTGCATTTTGGCCAGTAGCATTCTTCTCACCCAACACCCTGGTTCCCTAGTGCTGGCGCATCGGCTGCCCCGGATGCGGTAGCTTCATCGTTATTTCCTAAGAGACTGCACAGGTCCCATGATGTCCTGCACACTCCTACTAAGGTCCTGCACACTCCTACTGAGGTCCTGCACACATTCTACGACGTCCTGCACACCCCTACTGGGGTCCTGCCCAGGTCCCATGATGTCCTGCATACTCCTACTAAGGTCCTGCACACTCCCACTGAGGTTCTGCACACATTCTACGACGTCCTGCACACCCCTACTGGGGTCCTCCATAGGTCCCATGATGTCCTGCACACTCCTACTAAGGTCTTGCACACGTTCCATAATGTCCTGCACACTCCTACTGAGGTCCTGCACACCCCTACTGGGATCCTGCACAGGTCCCATGATGTCCTGCACACTCCTACTATGGTCCTGCACACTCCTACTGAGGTCCTGCACACATTCTACGACGTCCTGCACACCCCTACTGGGGTCCTGCACAGGTCCCATGATGTCCTGCACACTCCTACTAAGGTCCTGCACACTCCTACTGAGGTCCTGCACACATTCTACGACGTCCTGCACACCCCTACTGGGGTCCTGCCCTGCACAGGTCCCATGATGTCCCGCACACTCCTACTAAGGTCCTGCACACTCCTACTGAGGTCCTGCACACATTCTACGGCGTCCTGCACACCCCTACTGAGGGGTTGCTGTAGTTCCACGACGTCCTGCATACTCCTACTGCGGTCTCGCATAGTCAACCGACACTTCAGCACACCCTGCGACGACTTCTTATCTTTGGTGCGCATGGTACAAACGCTCAAAAACAACCCTTCCGCGTAGCGTCCTCTTCCAAGCCGGACGTTTAGAGTACACCACCCTAGAGAGTGAGGTATTTATATGGAGTCTCTAAGAAAACAATGACTGATAACGAAAAAACTCGTCATTTTTATAAACTAATCTTGACAGGCCGGTTTCCGAGTTTGAACCGCCGGTTACGGGCCCAGAAGTCATTATGGTGAGTTCTGACAATTATTTTCGTCATTCCCGTGGCCGATTACCTCTAGTCACAAATTTTCGAGCGATTTGGTCCACGCCTTCCAAAAAAACGGTTTTCGACGGACGGAGGTGGAGGCGGAGGCGGAGGCGGAGGCGGAGGCGGAGAGGCAGGCGGTGGTGGAGAACGTTTTTGCGTACTTTGAGAGGTCATAACTTTAGAAAGCGGGGACCAGTTAAGATGAAAAGTTGCACACATATGTAATTTCTTGCAGCGCATCGAATGGTGTACAGCTCATACCTCTGGTGACAGTATGAATAGGTGATCTCATTGTAGGGCATTCGCGCGGGAAGAGATCAAAGCCAAATCCTGGTGAGCGCTTCGCGCTCACCACAATTTTTGGGGCCATTCGTTTGAAGGACAGCAAGTAGTGGGGTTGCAGAGGAACGGTGCTTCCTAAAGGCAGTGTTCACGATAAATTTCACTTCCGATATCTGCACGGTTTACGAAAGGTCTGGTGCCCTATATAGCAAGGCATGCTTAAAAAGGACACGAAAGACGCGTTTTTGAGCAAAAATAGGCCCTCTCCTGCGTACGTTGATTTTTGAGCGTGGATGAATTGGCCGCTGTGACGGATGATGCCTATCAGTGCAATGAAGCAATCAGCTCACTTATCAGCACTTCCTTGACTTGATCATTCCTATAATCTGAGTCTTCATTTGTTCCTTTCGAGGGGCGGATCTGGGGCACGGGGCGTGTCTGGGGCACCAAAACGCTTGTTTGCAGCCGTCATTTTGCAGCTCCTGGCTCGTTTTCTACCGTTCTTTCGACACTGGGAGCCTAGGATCCTTCTCGCCTATCATTTGACTGTGGAAAGTCAACGAGGATGATCATCGTGAACGCTGCCTTTAAAGACACATAAGCAGCACCCGCACGGACTGTGAATGTATGAGATCGTATGGGGGTTCTGGCCGCAGGATAAGATATTTTTCTGTTTCCTCCTCTAGTTCTCGAAGTAGTCAGTCTATAAAACGATGAGCAGTTGATTCCACAAGTGTGAGACACTATTTTGAAGACCATACACATCTCTGAGTTTTCTCCGAGACTCTAAGGTATGCAATTCGAAGACTTTGTTCCTGTGTTGCGATCTAGGTATGCGAGTGTAGTCAAAGCCTCTACATCTGATGACCAATTTACGAGTGTAGTTGCTCTGAATTTTCTCAATGAATTGTATATCTTTCTTTTTATATGATGAAAAAACTGTGGGACCACATTCCAAAATAGGTCTCACGTATGTTTTGTACGCCTTCACCAATACATCAACGTTTTTCGTTGCTAACGCTTTGAATATTTGGTAAGTCCGACCACACGCCTTCCTGCAAATATTTTAGTCCCAGATCAACCACCTTATCCACCAGCGGAATAACATTACCTTGCAAATAAAGGTGTAGGGATTCATCAGCTGATCCAATTCTTAGACGCACGGTCTTTTCTGGTGCAAGAGGTCCCAGTCCTTGCTCCAAGATTCTACAACATTGATAGCATTCTGGAGATCAGAAACTGAGAAACTTTGAGGGTTCACGTAGATCTTAAAATCGTCAGCGTATTGCATACACTTAACTCCAGTCTCTTGAACCGAGTGTGCTAAGTCAGATGTAAAGATCGCAAATAGCACAGGGGAATGAGTCCGGGCGATAAGAACGTGAAGGCCAACCAAACATTGCTCGACACGGCGCGGTCGCGTCACGCTCGTTAACAAAATTTATGATAAAAAATTGATAAAGGGTAGGGTACAGAGGAAGTGGAGAGTGGTGTGTCTTCATCCACATACCGTCCTTCTCCAGGGGTAAGCAGTTGCGGATCTGCCTGGACTAGGAAGTAGGAAAACAGCACCAGCGGTGGTCAAGATATAACAATACGGACTAAAAACTTAGAAAATTATAAGGCCGTGACGCGATCGCTTCGTGTCAAGCATGCTCGATTGGCCTTCACGTTCTTATGTCCGGGCGGAGAAAGCAGCGGAGCGATCGCTTATGGCAAAACATAACAGTGATTAGATGATTTTTACATGTTAGGCTCCATGAGCCTTACTTCGAGTGGCTCAAAATGAGGGAGCTAGGCTATACATACTGCCCTTATTGGAAAGGAATTCAGATAGGGAGTTGCGGCACAACCGCTGTTGCAGCACGCAGCGCAAATATGATCTTGCCGGGACCTCGTGGTCCCAACATGCTTCTGATTGTAGTGCTTGTCACAAACGCGGTTATCTGTAACTGCGGACCGGAATCTCACCCCAAGGCAGACTTTAAAAGGGATCGCCTTTGGAACGCAAGCTGGCAGATTTTTTTCTGAAACAGCAAGTCATTTTAAAGAAAAAAACGTAAAAAGTAGGTTTGTTAAGTGTTCAATGTTCAGCGTTTAAAAAGAAGTGTACATCTCTGAAACTTTTGTTGAACGTAGAATCCGAGTTTATCCTCTAGAACTGCCTATAATTTCTCTGAACGAAGCTACATACATTTTTCAACTATAGTCTGCGGCAGAAAAGTAGGGAAGTTTCACATCTCAACCTTTTATATTTCCAAAGTTTTCGACTGTATTTGTTCATTGCTTTTCATCGGGGGAAACTTGAGGATAAAACGAGACTTTTGACGATTTCCGTTATGCTACGATAGATATTGCTCAAACTGTTTCTCTGGGGGTTATTTGGATTGCAAGACACGAATCTGAGATCAGTTCATCGATTATTAACAGATTCTGGTGGATTATGGTGGGTGTACGGTAGAGCGTTGAAAGGAATAACTTTTCTTAAATATTCGAATAAACGAATAATTTGAATAATCCACTTTTTTGAATATTCGATTATTCGAACAAAACGGATATATAACTTCTTTGAATATTCGATTATTCGAATGAACGAATATTCCACTTCTTTCAATTTTCAATTATTTGAATAAACGAGAATTCCTCGTCTTTGAATATTCGAAAGTTCGAATAAACGAATAATTCACTTTGCTGAATATGCAATTATTCGAATATTTCGAAATATCGAATAATCGAGAAACCAAATATTCGTTTATTTGAGTATTCGAATATTTTAAAGTAGTGGAATATTCGTTTATTCCAATAATCTAATATTCAAATGAGTGAAGTATTTGGTTTATTAAATTGATCGAATATTCAGCATGAATAAAATTGAATATTCAGAAAAGTGAATTGTTCGTTTATTCGAATACTCAAGAAAAGTTATCCTTCAAACGCTCTACCGTACACCCACCATAATCCAGGACAATGTATTTACCCATTCTAGCTAATCATTCCTAGTCAATTTGTAATGATAGACAATTTTCTACGTCTGAATGTGAAAAAATATGCTTTTAACAAGAAATTGCTTCCTAGAAGGCGCCTAACCGGAGAGGTGAAGGGGTGGCCGAGAAATAAATGGCGAAGATCTAAAAAAGTCATTTCCATCAGCATTACCAGTCAATACGGAAATTGAGTATTTTCTACATCTAGATGTCAAAAAGATTGCTAAAAATGTTTACTACAAAAAAAACTCGCGTCGGAATGCGATAGGCCGCAAGAGCGAGGGAGTGGCTAAAGCAAAGTTAATGGGAAACTGAAAAATATCGTTTCACTAAGCATTCCCTGTCAATTGAAGAACAGAAGAATGTCTATCATGGTAATCTACGATGATTGTCTCACACCGTTAGAATTCAACGAATTCACGTGATTTTGTGGATGGTCTTAACTACAGGTTGACATTTTAGGCCATTTCTCTGGAAGGAATGATTTATGGAAGCTGAAACTTTGGCATCATGATTTTGACGTCGACAGTCGCATAATTAACAAAAAAAACCAAAATAGATTTTTTGGTGGAGTGCCATTCGAGCAAAAGTGGCCCACCGGTGGGACACTGTATATGGTGACGCAATATTGCACGCGGTCCGAACGCGCAGCCACCCAAGATTAGGCGTGGTCGTGAATGGGTTAAACAACGTAATGAATTGTTATTTTTAAAAAAAAGTATGATCCTGGCCTTTAAAGGCAGTGTTCACGATGAAAACCATGTTCTTTTTTGGTGGAGATCGGCAGCTGCGGGGCCTAGCGCAACCCTAACGTTGAAAAAACTGAAAAAAATGAGCTCGGAACGGTCCCCTACAGCCCCAAAGTTGGACACCCATCAGCTCGTCACCCCAGATGCACTTTCCACGCCCACCGACGTGAGCAAATGAATGTTCGAGATTGGGAGATGAGCGACTGTTTCCGATCAATAGCCCCGTTCTTCCCTTCATTCTCAACTTCTCCGTTTCCTCAGGTCAGCTCGCATACATCGGCGGCAAAAGACGGAGGTTACCAGCCTCGGACAACTCGTCCACCATGTTTCCTTAGCTCAACTTTTGAGGGACCATAACCCCGTTCTTAGAAGGTCTTGTACGATTCCAAAAACATCATTGGAATCAGCATGGAACCGTCTTCAAGATAGGCGGGAAAGCCGAAAAATATTCTTATCGTCAACACTGCCTCTAAAAAGTCTGCCGGATCGTCTCGTACAGCACGCTTAACAAATGCCTCCAAATCCTGAATAAAGCAGCCTCTTGGACGTAGGCAAATGTTCTGAACGGATCAAGGTAAAAGAGGATTTGAAGTTACTCAACACTGAAGGGCAGTTGAGGCATGATTCCACTTCGCAGGAAGAGGAATGCGACATATCAAAAATCAGGCATTGGCCAGTCCATAAGGCCAATTAATTACGTCATATGGTTACACGCACCGCGAAAACTTCAGTCAAAACTAGCAATTTTCGCTTAAAGGCACAGTTCAACCTCAAAATTGATTTTTCGTTTTTCTGCGTACTCTGGAGGAAATTTCACGCTGATCACAGTGGTGTCTCCAGATTCGCTCAGAACTGACTACGAACGGAGTTACGGTTCTTCAGAAATTTTGATTTTGAACGGCTAGAAGCCCGCGGACGAGTTGTCTCGAGCCTGTATTTTCTCGTTATTCGCAGCCATCGTTCTGAAGCAGGCCACAATATAAAGATAAACCGAAAACAAATCGAAGACCATAGGTTTTGAATAAAATCATTCGTGCGTCTCTTCCCTATTGAGATCGGAAACCTGGCGGTGGGTGTTACCCATTTTTTCTTGTGAGGGGGCGTGGCCGACTTTTTCAAAGCTTTTTCTCGTTTATTTGAACGAATTGAGATTTCGCGCTTGGCAGGGTTGCTAAAGGCGGCGACAGGACCATAATATCAAAAATTACCACTGAGGTTCGACTGTGTCTTTAATCACAACCCCTGCTCACAAGACATACGCCCGTCTTTACCCCCACGGAGAATTTGTTGATGTATTCATGCACAATCGCTCACGCTCAAAATCCAGAACTAGAACACTCTTCTACGACATACATAAAACGGTAACTATGTTTATCTACAAAACACGAGCTCTAATAAGCCACAAGAAGAAATAATATTTTCGCAAGGCTAATCTCCGTAAAACTCGTGAGAACGTGAAACCAAAGCGGATCTTCACAACAGTAACAACTATACAAATGTAAAAACTCACATAAGCAGAAAGTGAAAACTTCCATGACATCTAGTATCATGGGAGCTCATTAGTGTGTCAAAGTTAGCTACTACCACTCCAGCAATGTTACGGTGAACGCAGAAACGTCAAGTACAGCGGCCACCACATTTTTATGACAACAGCATTCAGGTGGAAATTTTCGAAACAAAGAATCAGGAAATGTCTGTCCCAGGTAGTTCAAGACACTGATTTATCATAACCACTTACTTGATAACAAAGTGATGTTCACTATCTAGGGACCACCTCAAATTTAGAGTCCCGAAAAACGGTCGATTGATGGTTGTTGGTGAGAGAGAAGGAAATAATTTCAAAGTTTAATATTCCCCTCAATGCAACTGGGTGGTTCAAAAATGCTCAGAAACTTCACTTTTTCGGACTTCAGAAATTGAAACTTTTTCAGCATAGCCACTCAAGGAAACATGATCGAGATGTTACCATATCGTCAGCAAGGCTTTAACGCGCTGGAAACCATCCAGGATGACAATATTTGACACTATTCGAGCATTCCTGTCTCTAAGCCCGCATTTTCCCACCCCTTCTAGTAACAGATTGTGAAGTGAAAGTTGAGAATGCATGTGATAATTTGGAGTCATGGCACTACCAAAAGAGAGTGCACGAGAGAAACAGCTTGACTTACCCGAATATAACATGTCTGTTTACCAATGCAATCCTCCTTTTCAAATACTAGCCGAAGTAGAGCGGCATTCTTAAAAATGGACAGGATTTAATCGTCATTAAGACAGCTTAAGTTCAGGTAAATCAAGCTGTTTCTCTCGTGGACTCCCATTTGATAGTGCTATCACTCTCAAATATCCCAAGTTTTCTCAATTATCAAGTCTCATTCTGTCACTCGAAGGGGTGGGAAAATATATGCTCGTGAGACGGGGGTGCTCGAGTCCTGTCATCCTGAATGGTTTTCAGCGCTTCAAACCTCGCTGACAGCATGGTAGAGGCCCGTGCGGACCTATTTATACTCTCCGCCAACGCGCAGCTAGATGCCTCACACGGAAACCAGAGATGCCCAGGGTTTCGGAAGCATCTAGTCTAATTTTGACACGAGAATTTACGTAAATTACGGAAAGTTTAGCCTCAGTTGGTGAAATTTTAGCTACAGCGCCCGCATGTTCTTCGTAAATTCTCGCTACGGCACCCCCATATTCTACGCTTATTCTCGTTGCAGCACACGGTCGATCGACCCACCCAGTCTTGATCTGTACTAGAAAGACGATCCCTGCTGCGATCGAGCGCATCGCCGTTTCTTCCCCACGGCCTGCAGCATACCAGCGGCCAAAATTATCCCTTGCAAGGTCTTGCAGAGAGCGACACGGGGTCACCCTCCACGACCACCCACAGAGTGCCAAGTTCTCCGTGGGTTGACTGTGCCAACACTGTTCAAACCGCATTCCTGCGTTCCGCGTAGCCAACGCGGGTTTGAGATTGAATTCAACACAGGCTGTCGAGAAATCCGTAGATTCTCGCTACAAAATTATAGCGAGAATATACGGGTTTAGCGTCAGAGAGAACAGTGGTTCGAACGACACAAGAATATGCGGGTTTTGGCTATCGTAGCTAAAACCCTTAAATTCTCGCTACATGGAATGGGGCGGCGTTTCAGGCCGCGCCCTCGGAGGCATCTAGCTACGCGTTGGCAGAGCTGTTATCTTGACAATGTGAATTAGTGTGTATGCTGCCTTCAAATCCAAGAACGAATTTGGGACACTGAAAATGAAAATGGATTCATTTTCAGTTTTCCGGAACTTTGCGGCAGGCTACGATGAGGAACTACATTTTGCTCACCATAACCAACCGCAGTCTTCCGAAAAACTGAAAACGGACCTTAAAATCGTGTTCAGCGTCTCAAAATATCCCTTGAACTAAATTGGATCGAAATGGTTCCATTTTGATCTACCCAGGTGTATTGAGTGAAATTTCAGATTTTGAGACTTTCTCTTTATCCCCTCCGCACAACCCCCGAATGGCCGTTTTTCGAAACTCTTGTTTCAGTTCGGAGTGGTCCCTAGTAAGTGGAGCTTCCCAAAATTTCTGCCTTTGCCGATTAACAAAGCATCAAACTTGATTAGATCGGAGGGAACATGCAGAGAGAGAGAGATACCACCCAATGGGCAGCACAGGGAATGGCTGCAACTAGACACGCAGTCAAAGCTTTTGGAGAGCCATCAGGGTGAGCGAAATCAAGTACATTGCGATGACGCCCACGCTACTAATACAGAGTATAAACTGTGAGGGTCCCATCCCCAAACCCATCTCTCAAAAAGTTTCGAGCTCAAAACGGTAGATGAACCTCAAAAACCAAAAAATCTTTCTCCCACTGAAACTTCATTCAGGAGGTTATTTGAGGTGTTGAGCACAATTGAGGCTCGCTTCCAATTTTCTAGACAACTACAAGTGGTGACGGTGGAAAACTGGCATCAGATCTACCGTGATCCACAGTGGTCGTCTAAAACCCGAAAATGAACCTTATGATCCAGTTTAGCACACAAATAACCACCGTGTACAAATTTGAATGAACTTAAAGAAATTGAATTTTTGAGATAGATCTGCATTTTTGAGCTAATAACTTTTCGAGATATAGGTTTGTGAATGGGACACTGACAGTTTTTATTACCAGTAGAATGGGCGTGCTCGCATGGTACTCCCTTTCGCTGACTTCGGACTACGATAAGATGGTTTCCCTTCTATGTGTGAAGGGATTACAGACACATATATGTCTATTGTTCCCCAGTTGATCACGTGACAAGTCGGTATATAAGGCGCCACGTCTCATCGACAGCGCCCTTGGCTTTTCGAGTTATATCCCATAGGACAAAGGGCGGGTGAAGTACAACTTCATCTATTAAGCGAATCTACTCCATGGGTGACAATCTTCCTCATTGTGAACCTTGAAGAGTTGAGCTTACTCTAGGATGATCACAGAAAAGGGCCGCAGCTTTGGGCACAAAGAAGGGGGGGGGGGGTTGCAGCCGTTGCCCACCATCATGAAAGTTATTTGATGTTCAGCTGTGCATTTTTTTGTAAAATAACTAGACTAAAACTCTATCCAAAACATACTCAAAATCGCCTGAAATTGGAAAAAATAGGATTTTATGAAGTCATCAAATTTGGTTAGAACTTTTATTGATCTAGATATTCACGCTCACGACCCAACGGGGAAAGGCGCACTGATTTCTTCCAAGCCTGAGGGAGGGGGGTCCCACAAAGCTATTAGGCCTGTAAGGAGGGGACCGCACCTCTCGCGGATCAATCACAGCAGCATGCCTTACCCTGGAACCTTGGTGGAGCTCTACCGGAAAGAAGGCGACTAAGGCTCTTTTGTGAAGGAATCGTGACTTCATGGCGAAATAGAGCCAACTTAAGTCACAACCGCCTCACGAAGACCATTTGTGGGGGAGGGACCGACACCACCTATTCCAGGGAAGCGTCAGGCTATGCTGATGTGTAGATGTTAGTTGTGGGTGTAAACCTTGTGTAACACTTCCATCTGGTACTTATCTAAATGCAGTTCCTACCACAAGTCTCAAATATGTGGCGGCCACTTCATATCAACGGGATGGTTAGGAAAGAAATGAAATGGAAAAAATGACAACTTGCAAAATGTCTCAGATATTTGCTTCAAAAAATTATGCATTCAGAGAGCTTCATCGCACCATTCGACGAGATCAAGAAGAGTTCGAGCCATTTTCGACGCCGACCTTCTGACTCGTTTGAGATCTTCCGACCCGCCTTCCAGCTGCATCGCGCTCTCGACTTCCCGGTAAGCCTCATTAACTGAAACACCAGGAATATTGCACTAACTCTTGTGACGGATGACACTAATTACTTTATTTTGACGAGAAGCTATAAAGCCCTACTGTCAAACAACCCCTTTGGGATTAGAGAAGTACCCGTGAGCTATTAAAAAATTAAAATGCCCGAGTTGTCTGAAAATAAGTGAGTAATGGTACAAGTACAACGAACTTTCAGGGTGCGTTTTCATCTGCTCAATCTCAGAAAACAGCAATATTTAGTGAACGTACCAGCCTGACAGTGCTTCCGCTTCATGTCCTTAGCAGTGAGATCAATAGTGACACTTTCAGGAACTTCCTCTTCCGCAGCAACATTCTGTGATGACTCTGATTCCGTAGAGGAACCCTCTACAGGCACAGAAAACTCAGTTTCCTCCAGTGGTGTTTCCCCTTAAAAAACGTAGAGTATAACTCATGTTCAGGACTTTTCAGTCATCCATTTCCAATGGAATTGTAAGGTTCTGCTCCAAGCGACGAGAGGTTGTTATCATGTTTCATTCGGCCAACGAATAACAAGCCCACCTTCATCAAAACCTGGTAAAGAGATATTGTTGGCAATTTATCGGCGAATTCATTCTATCATTCTCGGGTACAGCTAAAAACCCTAAAATAGCTCCACAATGTAACCTAAAGAATGCAAGAATGTAACCTGGCCCCCTAGTTCGATACATATTTGAAGGCAGCATACACGCTCGTAAGCCTGTTTGAGATAACTATGGAAATAGAATGATATGGCTCAGAACACAACACCTACGCATTTTGAAGCGTCAAAAACGACCCACAATGCCGCTACACGAGAAGTTGGCCCCGCCCCTGTATTTCCTGTTCTCCAAAATAGGCGTACTGAGCCATTCCCCCCATCGTCAATGTATGTGGATTACTCGTCGTACTTACTAAACCACCCACATACGTCGCCGACGGTGGAAATGGCCCAGCATACCTGTTTTGAAGGAGAAGAGCAAGTACAGGGGCGGGCAGTTACAGGGGGGAGGGGGGAGGGCCAACTTCCTACTCGTGTAGCGGCATTGTGGGTCGTTTTTGACGCTTTAAAATACATAGGCGTTGTGTTTTGATCCATAGCATTCTATTTCCATAGTTAACTCAACCACGTTTACGAACGTGTATGCTGCCCTTAACTAAATAGTCTGCTTGTCTGAATTTGTTGATTAATAGGGACGCATTGTGTTTGAACTTCGATTCTTTCAGAAAATTAGTTCACCAGGTAATCTGCCCTGACTCGTCATACGAGATCCCAGAGTTTTATAATCTGTCTTTCTTTTATACCCGATTTTTTAAATATTTATCCTCTGCTTTATCCGTAATCATTATGTTCCGTTTTTAATTCCTCCATTTAGCTTTTGAAAACACTTCCGGCGTCTGTATTTGATGGTATTGATGTTTTCCTTTCTTCATACACGTGCACTATTTGTGCGTCCATAAATAAATAGATGAATTAATTGTACGCACTCATGGTCCGCCGCTGGCCCTCTTCTACCGTAATCGACACATTCACGGTCAGCCCCGGTATGGGTCGGCGACCCCGGTTAGCGATCGATTTGTCACGACCGCCAATCAATCACCCACCACCGTCCAGCTGGTGAGTTTCTGTTACTTAGTTTTAGTTCTTTTCAAAAAAAATTATTTCAACTATTATTCCAGTAGTAGTTGATAGAAGAATAGAAAAAGTTTTGTTCGTTTTTAGGCGATGTCTTCCTACTATTTTAATCAAGTTTCATCCCACATGAGAGGAAAAAAAAGCGTTAAGCACAGAAAAATTGGTGTACATTAATGATTCCGCACAACTCAAAAAATGCATAACCTATTTAAAAAAGGCGTATTGTCATTATTCTGGAGATCAAGATTGCGGCTCAAAAAAACCTAATTATCAGACCGTCAAGCTCCTTGGATCCGAAAGTTTGAAAAGGAACCGTAATGAGAAATAATTAGCACCCAAGTGAGAACTCGCTTTCATGAAATCAGCCCTCTGCTCAACCTCAGGAAGGGAACTATTCTGAACACTCTGCGGGTAAGCCTAACTAAAGTCCGTCCAAATGAGATTGTCCGCCCACGCGGTTGACGTGCGTGTCGTGCGGCCGACACGCCGAACGACACGCTCGCGGACCGCGTGAGCGGACATTCGCATTCGGACAGATCTTAGTTGAAGTAGATCAAATACGAAGGTTAGGTCCCATGTTTGGACCATAATTATAGAGTTATTATAACAAACAGTCATACTCGGAATGAAATGGGAAGCTCATTCGAAAAAAAAACTGCGAACAATATTACTCCTTCTCAGGCTTTCAAGAAGACCGGTTGGCAAAGAATTTGGCCGAAAAAGCACCAGTAAAACGGTGTGCCGTGCATTCGACACAGATTAACAGTTTCATCAGGCCGTTGATTCTCCTAGAGAAATAACCGCACCCTTTTCGCAATCGCCGTCACCCACAGCGATTTCAAGCACGACGCTTTCTTCAATAGTCACGGGAGCGATTTCTTCCGAGATTTCCATGGGTTCAACAGCTGGTTGTTCCTCTGGTAAAGCCGCCTGAACACAAAACTTCAGTTCACATTGGATGCAATTATGTGAAGCAAGGCCAAGACATACTTGAGGAGTCGCCTCGAGTGTCGACTCAGCCTTCAAATGATCCCGAGCGAACTGTGAAAGTGCCTTCATCGCTGTTTCAATTCTGGGCTTCTTAATATTCAACAACAGCACTTCTCGACGCGACATCGACGCCAAGTTGCATATTTTGACGATGCCTTGCGCCTCCAACGATTTCCGTGCGATAATCGCGCTAAAACAGAAATATTTCAAATATTGTACCTTTTGTTCGGTGTGCAATCAACACGGAATGGTTTTGCGGGTCGGTGTACCTTGCACCTGAACAAGCCCATGTATGTGGCGCCAGGGAAGACGGAAAGGACGAACGGTTGCGCGTCTATCATGCTCACTGGGTACGAGTACGAGTGATATTTTTTGATACATATATAATACTTGCATTCCAATTCAACCCTACTAGAAGGTAGTCTCACGAGAAACTGCTTCTGGTCAGCTTGAGCATTCCAAATGGAACACACTTTTCTATATTTATTTTTGAGCGTAAAATTTGAATATGCCCATAAGAGCTGCCCACGCTAGCTTTGAACAGTTATAGGCGTTTTTACTCAAATTTCCGTACCTACTGTACCTTCCGAAACGCGCAGGGATCGTTCGAAAATCTCAACACGGACCTCATAATCGTGTTCAGCGACCGAAATGCCCCAAAGAACGATTATTGGGTGTAAGCACATTTTTTCGAACTTTGAAAATTGTTCTAATGGTCGGTTCTTCGAGCACTCAGTTTGCGAACATTTTAATATTCTATTTCCTCGAATTGGCCTTACGTCCGAAACTGAACTTCTTCGAACAACTGGCTTTCGAATCGATCGGATCACAACATCATTAGAAGCCAATCACTAGCATTCGAGCTGAAACATGTATCCTCTGTTTCGAAGCCAGATTTACTCGGTTCCTTTGCGCGTTTGCGCGGAACGAGAGTAGAGTTAGTGAGAAAAGGTGGCGAGAAGTAGACCCAGCATACGCGCGCCATCAGCCGAGACAGATTTCACTCCAAAACAGAGAATATGTGGTGGACTATGCCTCTGCCAGTCCAATGATCAAGTCGGGACCAAACTTTTTCGAACACTAATTTCCCACTCACAAAAACTTAAATTCGAGCATACTCGAACAGATTTCGAACCGGAACAATGTAAAGTTTACGTAATCAATTTGGTCTGGTGAATAGACGCGGCTGCGACTATAGATCGCCGCGCGCGATCGAAACCCAGGTGGTCGGTGATGCCGTCGACACTGCATGCCCGCCGCCTGGTGCATGCGTCAGACTAAATACGACACGGAACCCATATAATGGGCAGGAATCAGAAATTCAATTCGACTTTTTCGAGCTTCCGATCTCCAACTAATATAGGTGTATAATGGGCAAGTGCTCAAGCTCCGTTGTGACTCCACGAAAGCTGCGCTTCTTGCCACTGCGCTACCTTTGACCGCCGAATGCTAGAAAGGCGACCCACCCAGTGGTAGAAGGTATATGCAACAGCTTTCCAACGATTCGTGCAATGGATTCTTGACAATCTGCTAGTCGAGGGTAGATCGGCTCATCGTCGGCAGAGCCCGCTGAATCAGCTTCAGTTTTTATTGGCGACGCGGCATTGGTTCCACTTGGCACCGCAGCAATTTGTGACACCTGAAATTGGGTGAAAAATAAATGCTTCATGGTTATCCGCTTTCTGAAGAGTGTGCCTCACCTGTTCAACAGTCGTCTGCAGATGGAAGAATGGCCGCCTAGGAGTTGCTTTTTTGGGCAGACACTTGGGCGACTCAGGGAGGTCGTCTTCAACAGTCTTCGGTCTTTTCTCGGTCTCATCACCTCGAAGAGCCGCACGAGATTCATCATTTTCCATCGCGGCGCCAAAGTGAACCCGCCGGAACTAAAAAGCGAGTGGTTCAGAAGAGTCTACAGTTTTTGAGATGAACAGAAGGGATTACGCAAAAAAATGGGAGGTTTATGTAATTCTAAGAAAGATAGTATACAGGATAAACACATCGGCACTATTTGGGTGGAGTTATGTTCATCAGGCTCATCGCCACAATGCGTTGCTCGTCGAGTCTCAGCCGTAGCCTACTTTCCCAAGAATGAAGCCCCAACCAATTTTAGGCAGCGGCTTGAACCTTCAAGGTCGTTAAGTTTCTAATATGTGTGAGCGAGCTTATACATCTCTCTACAGGCTCATCAGAGAAGATCCTGAATTAGGGCTGGACTCGGGTAGAATTCCTCCTCTAAATCCGATCGCCAAATGCCCAAATAATTCTGCTAGCCGGCGAATGGGAGTCCACGACTCCTAACCGTAAAGTAGAAACAATGTGAGTCCACCCAGTCGCACCGATCCCGCAAAAGAGTCGGTTCTAAATCTGTCGCCTTATGACAACCTCCCGCGTCCCCCAGTCCCTTAGTAAATTGACTGGGACCAACAGGGGGGGGGGGAGGGGATGGAAAGGCCAAGCACCCAACAGCGTTCTCTGCTGCATGCAAGACCAAAAAGGGCAAATTTCTCAGCGCTGACCAATCCCTCCAGTAATGCTCCACACCTTCCACTTCCATTGACACGCTTAGGCTCCCGTATAAATATTGGGCATACACAATAACTTGCGGAAGCCAGTCGATGTTTAGACCAGAGCTTTCATCCTTCCAGACAAGTCTAATATTAATTTACCGACCCCGAAGGGGAAGCAGGCTTCGCTGACCCTGAGAGAATCGATCTCTCGTCTGTGTGGGCCATAGTGGCGCCTCTTGCCACTGTACTGAATATGGCGGCAATTCTCCGACTCCAAATGAAAATTCGTTTGCACATAAGCGGGGCTCGGAAATCACTGGAGACGCGATTCGTGCTAAGAACCGACCAAGCGACCCCGCCAACAATTCTCAGAGGAGATACCAGATATATCCTGAATGGGCTTCGCGCGACTCCCGCCATGAATGACGTCTCACAAAGACGATTTCTTTATTCAGTAAACTCCTCAACTGCAGATTCTGTTCCCTCCGAAGCTCACTGCGCACCACCAGCGCACTAAAACTTGGCTGTTCCTATCGCTACTCGCATCATTTAGGGCTGCGGCCAGCCCACATACAGTAAACTAGAAACCGGCCCACAGAGATAACCTGATGGCCAGCTGGCGAACATCCGCGAGCTTTTTTTCAACTCGGAGGTTCGCACCAGTACCAGAAGGCAGGCATCTTTCCACAGTCTGCCGCTACAACGGCACCTTCGCTGCAGGTTCAAACCCCACATGTCCATGACTGACGAGTGCGGCAGGCTGTTTCCAGTGACCACCGATAGACTTCACAGAAACGCCAACTTTCTACAAAGCACTATGCTCACTAGTGTGATTGGCCCCTCGAGGGAAAAGAATAGAATGCGCACCACACTTGGTTCCACTATCGGAGATAGCACGTTGTGAGAAGAAGTTTTTCTTATCTTGATATACAGCATTCTCACGTTGGCGAAACGCTGTAACAAGGTACGCTCGGACCGATCGCAGCGGTGAACCACACTGAACGACACAATGCGCCAGCAGCTGCACTCAAAAGGCAGTGGTGGTCAATACTGTAAGACTGACGCAATAAGGGGTGTCGAGAAATCGCGTTGCTATCGCTCCTCAAGGAGACCTGGGCGCGGTCGTCCCGCAACAAATGCCGACCGACGCACGGTAGAGACTAGTTCAGGCAACGCAGTCTGAGTCATCAGTCTTCGCCCCTGCCGCGACCAAGCGTGGTCTTCTCTACTGCAGCTCTGTGCTGCTCCTTTAATCCTCACCGTGCTATGCTCTGTTTCGGGGCCTCTGGCCTTTAGAGCATTAATATTCTACCTGTAATGCAGCTGGCTCACGAAGAGCATTCTCAATGGACAGATCAGTGGCCACGACCCGTTTTATTATTGATAGTGATGCATAATTCAGAGGTGCTCATCTTTATTGTAATATTTGTTCCTTGGTTCTATTATTCTTCTTTCCTCCAAGTTCTCTCCACATTTCTTTTGCAGTATGAACTAATCTGAATTAGATTGTGTCCTGTCGTGTATGCAAGAGGGTCGTATAATTCGCAATACTCGTTCTACAGTCGGGATATATATTGATTAGTCCAGGGAAGTTCAAGTTGGTGGCAACAGGTGTCAATAGCGCGTATATGTGGTAATATCGTGATTAAACCCTTATTACAGTATACAGCTTGCCGGGTTAATTAGTACAGTCGGTTATGTTATCTGTAGGGAGCCTGTAGGTTGAATCTCTCGGGACTGACACTTCAGTTGGGACTGGTGTCGGACCCGGGGGAGAAAACCACCGATTCGCAACAAGGGGTCTGCAAAGTTGCAGCGACCTGGGAGTTGACTCCGACCGTCAGAGTGGCAGTGGATCCACCCTGACGCAAGCACTTAAAGTGAAGACAGAAGCGTTACTAAATCTCGTCTCTAGCTGCCTAGAAGGCACGGCCACAAAATAATGAGATCCTCTTTCGAAGCTTTTGACGCTGCATTCGGATTTGCAGACGCCAGCCCCATTGAATCTCCTCGCCTCAGCGTTATTCATCAATGGAACAAACGCCGCGACAACACTAGCGCCCAAACAAGCGTTTACTCGAGATGCCCAACTAGTTCGCGATTGCATGTCATCCAAGGCCTCGAAAAAGGTGAACGCTATCAGAACTAGTGCCTCCAGCTATCGGCAGAAAAGCGCCCAAAGCAGAGGCACTGATCGGAAGAGGGATGAACCCATATGACTTCTACTCACCTTCTTCTCCGCTGTAGATGGACTGTCAATCTTCTTCAATATTCCAGGGGTACCGGCAATTCGTTGCACAAAGGCTGGAGTGGGTGTCGCAGCCAGTATACTAAAATTCTGTGTTTTTCTCATTCAACTCTAAGTATGAGATCACAACTGTGCAACACATACTCTTCCGACGGAGGATGCTTCACTGGTGTCTCGAGAACAGTCGGTTCCTTGTCTTTCTCATCTAGACTATCGTCCAAAGACGTGTTAGCGGGTTCCTTCGCATTCAAAACATCGTCAATCTCACGAAGAACTACCACGTCTTCACTTTGTTCAGGAGCTGCATCCATGCTTTCCGGCTCCACGTGCTCAGGCTTCACGGGCTCTTTTAAGTCCATGGTTCCCTCCGGGAGCTGCTAGAGGAAAACTGAGGTTTAGATAATGAGCTAACGAGTCATAAACAAACCATACCTTTAGCGGCGTCTTCACGGAACGACGTCTCTTTTTTGGGGTGCCTCCCAGCTTACTCGGTTCTTTTTCAGTAGTTTTAGTCAGCTCTCTTTTGTTTTGTCCCAAATATTTCGTCGGTGTGCCCTGAAACTGTATCATTCTCACAAGAGACTTCAAATTTTCGCTCGGCGATTCTCACCTTCTTCCTTGATCGTCGCGACATTGAAGACCCAGTTTCATCCGTATTTTCATCAGTGGTGCTCTCAATCGATTGAACGGTCGATTCCTCACTGCTAGAGAATCCATCGGCCTCTTGCAAATCGTCAGCGCCTTTGGAATCATGCAGACTCTGCTCCTTTACCTCTTCATGACTAGTAGCTTCAACAATGGGAACAACATCTGGCTTTGGGCAGGATTGCGAATCCTCACTGTTTTCCACCTGAAAGCTCAGAACGATTACTACAAAGCGATAAAACAAACACGGTTCGAGAAAATGAAAATAAGTCGACAAGAAACACTGCTGAGAATGAGAATCACGTCAATACATTGTTTACTCCCCTGTCGCTAAAGCGACTCAGACGAGCCGCACCGAACAGGAATCGGAGCCGCCTGACCGTTCTGCTCTTCTTCCTAATCTCCGAGCCACAATTGCTGTTCAGACGAACTGGACGAGCCCGGACAGCAACAGCAGTGGCCCAGAAGGCAACATAAATCAACCCGCAGATTGGGAGAACCAGCCATCCTGACAAGCGACTCGGAGCCGAGAATCGCCTGTGGACTCACAATCTGCCAGTCTAGTAACCTAACCAGGAAACTGCCCTATACGTTCACCTGCCCCCCCCCCCAAACGACGTGCACTTCAGCGTTCTAATGCAGCCAAAATTTCCCCTGTTTATGTATTGGTAAAAAAGGAATATGTGTCACTTTTTTCAGTGGCAGATAAATCACTAGGGATTGTCCCCAGCAGGAACTAGAGTTTTGAAAAAAAAATAGTCTTTCGATGGTTGTGAGGAAAACCGAAAAAAAACAAATCTAGGCCTTCACAATTCCCTTTCTGCACCCGGCTAGGTCTCAAGCTACCAAACTTCCCTTTTCCAAATTCCGAAAATAAAAATATCCCCCAAAACCTTTTCCGGCCAGTTATTTGGGGCATTCTTTGGAAGGTTCCGGTATACTACGAAAAGAAAGCAGAGATCCGATTAAAGAAGCCAACTGTGTTCTTCCGAAGAACTGAAAGCGAACCCCGCATTCGTGTAGAGCGCCAAAAATGATCCAGCCGGGGAAACTTTTGGCAGAGGGTTCATTTGTTTCTGAAATCCGAGAAAACGCTAATTTCTGGCCGTTCCTTATCTACCCTAGGTGCACGAAGGGAAATTTGAAAAGTTGGATTTTCAGAGAAAAAAATTGTTAAGCTGAAAGCGTGTTGATACTAGAGCATCGAAGGCAATGGATTGAGAGAACGGAATCGTTCGAATGAGTCAGACGAACATGATAGCCCCATCCCAAGTAAGATTTTCCTCAGAGAGGCAGACCCCGCGAGATAAGCTCCGCAGCAGCAGCAAACGCAATTCATGTGTTATGATGAGCTACAGATGTTCAATTTTGTACTTTTGCGCGCTGCGACAAGGCATAGATCCTGCTTAGGAATGATTCGACCACACCTGCAAAAGTGAAGAATCTGTTAAATACCGCCTTATCCACTATGATGATTCATACAGCGTATGTAACTCGGACCCAATCGCTGATCCCAAGCAGTTATACGCTCAGAACGGTAGGTTAATGTAGCCAAATTGGCTGAAATAAATCTACCGACAAGAAAATACCCCGAAAAACTAAAGACAGACCTTACGGACTAGTTCTGCGCCCCAAATAAACTATGTAAGCTAACTTTGTATTCTGTCCCCTTAGAAAATCTTATGAAAAGTCGTCGGACTTCGTATATCATGTAAATTTTCACGTAAAACGTTTTAGGAGTGTTCCTCAGAACGCTGAGTATGGATATGAGGTCACTTATTCAGTATTTTTTTCAAAGAATTAAAGTACCTTCTGACAGGTCTATTCTAGGTGGCTCAGTCACAACCGTAACCTATAGTCTCAAGAGAATAACTCTCTAGGAGCAGGAGTTAGGACCGAGTTACCCATATTTTACCATTGTGGACCAACACATACTCGCAAGGTACTTCACTTTCGCAGGTACTATAATCACCTAACCTTCATCAATTAAGAGCACAAAACCAATTGAATCTACCTGATCAAAATTCAGCTTCACTTTCGATTTCCTTCTAGAGTTTGTTGCGACCTTCACACTAGCCTCCTCGCTCTTAACTTCGACCCTGGGTGACACTGGTTGTTCACCATTTTTAGCAGGGCGTTTTTCCTCTTCTTGAACCATGGGATCATCTACACATGGCTCCTTCACAGCACTGGGTTTCGACTCAGTTGACGCTACCTTGTTGACCCTGAAAATTTCAAAAGTGATACGAGCAGCATGTTCCCTTTTCAGCGATAACTCTGAACAGAACACCCACTGTGATTGCGACGACTCCACATCGAATTCTGTGGCCAAGTGGGTGATCACAGCAGAATTTTGAGAATCCTCATCAAAGAACGGCATACGTTCCCTGTAATAACACTTCCTTAACAAGTTCCTTTGACAAAAAAAAAACAACCTCACTAGAGAGCACTAGCCTCTTCTCGCTGAAAATTTCCCGCTGCCGATCGGTCAACTTCATCTTCTTAGCCGACTCACTGGATACAATCGGCACATAATCAACTGAATCCTCATCAAGAAGTCCCATGCACATTTTACGCTTCGACCGAGGTGTCGGTCCTGCTCGAGATGGAGTGACTTGCTCAACTTTCGGAGTCTAGAACATTCGTAGTAATCTTTACGCTCAATAAACGAATTTGGCTGCACCCACCTTATTCAAGACAAAGCTTTTCTCCTTGGAATTGATCTTTAGAGGAGTTTCCGTCTTGATATGTCCAGGTTTCGGAGTGCTCGCTCCATCAATGACATTCGCACTTGATTTACTTCTGCAAAAAAAACAACTTATTGTTGGGCCGATAATTTTAATGGGGATAATTACGTTGGTGTAAGCTATTGGAAGCCGGCGGCAGCTAGCGGAAATAGAGCACCACTTGAAACAGAACCTTTCTGGACCTATGAGTAACATTGACATATCCTCTGGTTCGGAGCCGAATTTACTTTATTCTTTCGCGTGCTTGTGCGGAGCGAGGGTATAGACAGCGGGGAAGTGTGGGGGATGGACGCGCGCAGACGCTCGCGATGAACGGAAATAAATTTCCGTCCGAAACAAAGAATAAATTAAGGAAGGGTGAGTAGCCAGCAGAGTTATGTTCACGCTATGAGAATCACAGGGGGTCGCAGCTTAGGGTGACGACAAGAGGAGGAACCGCAGACATCGCCGGCTACCACGCAAAATATCAGGTAATCAGCGGTGGAAAATGTACAAAAATGAATTCAAAACTGGATTGAAATACGTTAATTACGATTACTATTTTTTCAAAAACATGAAACTTCGCTGAATTTTTTGAAACTATTTGTAGATGAACGCGTGCCGCACAAAATTCAAGCCTGGAGGAGTAGGCCGAACGCGTAAGCCGGGTGGGCGACCGCATCGCGCGATTAAAGCAGATCACAAGTGAATTTTCTTAGTTTCGCAGACGACTTTTTCTCTTTTCTTTTGACATTTATTAACCGATTAGACTGTATACTGGACGAAGAATTTCAAACCACAAAAGAAAAGTCGTCGGCGGTATTAGGGAAAGTCACCTACTATCCGCCTCAACCGCGCGGCCGGGTTACCCACCCGGCTTACTTTTTGGAAGTTAGGCAGTACCAATCATTGCGCCATACCCTACCGTGGTAACCCGTAATCTGGGATAACGCGACAACAAGGAACACCGAAAATTATGATGGCCCTAAGGTCAGGGCTATGTACTTATCGTCATGCGGGCAAGGTTGAACAGGGTTGCTGCGACACGGCGCATAGGGAAGTCGTGAAAATTTTAGAAAACTTTGGAAAAATGAAGTTTAGGGGGAGGACGTGCTATTTTGAACAAAAAAAAAAGGAGTTTAATCCAAATCACTTATTGAGCTAAGATAAGGAAAGCAATATTTCTGAAAAAGCTGAAATAATTTTCCATCACAGGAGTCGCTATTTTTTTTATTTTTCAAAAATTTTGGTCAACAGTGGGGGAGGGTCGTAGCTTCGCCGAATTGGCGCAATGGCCTGCTCAACCCTGCCTGCGAGACAACGAAGGAGGCATTGAAAAAATTCGAAAGCTTCAAGGTTTAGCAGGGTGATTTAAAGATGTATGGCCAAAAATAATTTTTTCAAGAGTGTGTTCTTTATGAAAATTGCACACGCACTTCCCGAAGCTTGTCGGAAGGATGAGAAGTATAATTTTGACTACAAAAAGAAAAAAAGAAGCGAATGTTTTCCATTTGGAAATTCTCAGTCTAAAAATTGTAGAATACGTAAATCTGGAATCTACGTATCAATTTTCCAGGTCTTTTTCCCTGAAATTCTGTTCACCAAGTGGCAGCCTCAGGCGTACGGTCTGACGATCACAGGAAGAGGCTGCAGCCTTAGGCGCCGGGTAGGGGGAGGGGGGGGGCGCAGGCCGGTCCGTCATCATGAAAAAAATTTCCCTCTTAGGATACCGAGTCCCAGGTCGATCCGACCATTTTGAGCCGATTACGGCATGCGTGTTTTGACCTATAACGCCCGTTTTCGCTAGAAAATCGTTTGGAAGTATTGTTCGGTAGAGACCAATCTGGTTCACACAAAATGCCAAAGTCACAACCTCGATGAGAGGGGGGCCGCACCGGATTCAAAGCTGGAGGAGGGGGCCGCACCTCTCACGGGCCGATCACACCGCTACGCCTTACGCTGCAAGGAGAATGTAACTCAATCAGATAATGGACAAAGGTCTGCTTGACCATGCGCCAGGCAAAGCACTAGAGCTGGTGATAGTGAGCAAAAAAGGTCAACATTTTGTTAATTTCTAAAAGCATATTTTATCAGGACCCTAGGTTTGTCTCCTGCGGTTTCATTGTTAGACTCTGTTTCATTTCGAGTGAACTCTGGTTTTCGATTATCTGAGTAGAATTGGCGTTGTCCACACCTCATGCGGAGTATCAACTATCTGCCTCCACCTACTGGAGCAGTTTCTGACATTAACAAACCCTTTCTAGACAGATCTAGCGAAATTGAACACCGACTACTAAGTGGTAACATAAGTCAGAAATACTAGGCGCCTTATGTCGACACAACGCGACAAGGAGCAACATTAGTCAGGTGCAATAACGTGTCCTACTACATGTTAATCTAGGTTCTTCAAAACAATAAGGTATGGGTAAAACAAGTCCTGGTGAGTGCTGAGTGAGCGGGCAACCAGGGTCTAGCAGGCCGATGTCCCATACATCAAAAGAGCCACGCCCCCCTCGCTTCAAAATCTGTCGAAAACTTCCACATCCTCTCCCTAAATGGATTCTTTCAACCATTTTGAGGATTAAGTTTTTTTCTTCAAAAACCCGCCTTTTTCTAATTTTTCCTTGTCTGTGATTAACGCTACAATCTTTACCAAGAGGCCTCAGAATATTCCAATTCAATTTCTAATAAAATCATACGCCAAATGTCCCCTTTTCGGTCTTATACTTTCACGCCTTCCCTTCACGGGTCCCAGTGTTTGAGAACTTCAGCATCTTCACCGTTTTCCCGCGGGAAAATACCTGATTTGAATCTGAGAATGATTGGGTCGGTGAGATTGGTGATGGCGAGCGATAAAAAGCGACAAGAAAACAGCGCGAGGTTGGACTACATTAGGAAAACGGCTACAGTTAGCGCCTGTCGGCAACAAGAGCGCCAGTGACACAAGGCGTCAATTGGCGACGGTGAGCGACACCACGCGAAACTAAGTGAAATTTCAGGAACAAGTCCAAAGGAGTGAACAGAAATGATGTAGCTGGCGACACGGAGCGACAACAGGCTACATTATTGCCATCATGGAGAAGTGGACGTATCGACGAATCGCTTACCTAGTGCTCCCCTTCTGAGATGAAACAGCATCATCTTGAGACGGAGACTTGAAAACAGAGTCGTCAGGCTCGGCATCCAGTGTCAGATTTTTGCTTCTTCGACGGCGCTGGATAGACTGCGAAGCAATCGATGGTGACTGTAATCACGCCATATGACGGTTTCATCCTTACATGCCCCTCATTCTCATGTTTAGCCCTTATTATACCTTACAATTAGTGCGCAAACTGCGGACTGGTGGACGTCCGCAGTTACTCATTGGGGTTTGCAAGCGACGGAAATGAATCATACCATTGAGAAAGAAGTATCCTCATCGTCCGACGCCATCAATCCATTAGGATCGGACACTTTCGTAAGTCCAGGAGCGGTGATGACACGCTTTTTAACGAGTGGCAGCAGAACTTTTCTGTAAAACAAGAGATTTATGACATTGAAAAACAACTCACGTTGGAAAAAAACCTTACTTCAACTCCAGTGGATATGTAAGCGTATGCGCCTTAGCAAACGTGGCCTTCCAAAGACTGCAAGTGGCGACACGTAGTTTTGACCGTCCACTTGAGCGGCGACTACTCAACACTTTAGTTAGCAACGGTGCGCAACCAGTTAGAAGAGTGTCGTCAAACGGTCCAGCGATTTTCTTTTCCACGTTTTCAATAATCTAAAAAATCAATTCCAAGGCCACTTCTTGCTTCCTCCCCTTTGCTGATAGGAAGAAATATGTATGAGGTACTCACACTAATGAAAGCATGCGTAGCCTCGCTGGCGATTCCCTTCAAACACGAATCATCATCAAGACCCTTGGCAAACATATCCTTGAGCAGATCGCACAGTTCCACCAACATAGTTCTTATCTACAAAATAATACTCCAACAAACTGGAGATAAGACACAACGTCATTATTCAACACTGACCATATTAGGCTTTTCAACTGCCACAAACAACTTTTGACAGATGCTAAGGACAGTCATGAAATCGCTCGCAATGTTCTTCGGAACTTTCTTATCCTGAAATCAAACAAGCTAGCCGCGGTCAGCGAGAAAAAGAACTTACAAGCTTACTTTGAGAGCTTCTATCTTCTTCAATATCTTACCACCCACAAGAGATACCAAACTCACAAACGTAGCCATTTCTCCCAGGGCATTGAACTCCATAGATGGGCCTTAAAAGGATATTTCAAAATAAGAATGTGATTACTCGATACTGCAGCAGAACTACCGATTTGCTCTCCACAAAACTGACAAAAAATTAACGTTGCACCCCAAAAACTGATTTATGGCCACTATGCTTGTCTTGCAAAATACAGCCTTTTGGTCATAACGGAAACGTTCAGAATCGCTTGATATACTCCATTAAAGGCAGCATACTCGCATAAGACCATATTCATTTTGTTATTCGATTTGTTTTCTTATTGTGCGCAGATGGCCCAACAAGATTTCGAAATATAGCAAAAAGGCCATAGAAAATAATTAAAATTTTTGAAAGAAATCTCGAAAGGAAGCATACACGCTGAAAAATGCTATCGATTTTATGGTTTGAACCGAAGGATTGGAGTTGCTAGTATTGAGATTTGACAAGAAAACCTCGAAAATTTTGATGGAAATGAAGTGACAACGGGTTGTTGTTTTTAAATTGGTTGAAAACGGACAACGCGCTCGTAAAGGCACGCGAGCGCGAATATGATTGGACCATCGATGTTACTCCACTCGCATGGCCGGGTGCTGAACGTTTACGTCGTTGGAAGCCTCGAAAACGAGCCAAAATGACCTTTTTTCGACAAATTTTGAGTAGCGAGGTGAGGATCCCCGCCCGCTTTGCTTGTGAAACCCCACCTTCTCATACAACTTTATTGCCTTATAAAGGTCGCTGTGGCTCGTTTTTTAGCTTCCAACGACGAAGGCGTTTTAGTATTGATCGCCTGAGTTAATTAACGTCGTTATCTCACCTACTTCTGCGAGCGTGCGAGCTGCCTTTGAGAAACCTTTGGTATCCAAGTTTCGGCCTATAGTCTATCTTTCCGTAGTAAACAAACTCCAGTAATTCGCAGGTCAGAAATGGTTTTGCGTCCTAAACTGCATGAGTACAGTCGGTACGGATCGCACTGACACTTTTGATTC
Organism: Aplectana chamaeleonis; assembly: GCA_029168955.1. Lineage (NCBI taxonomy): Eukaryota > Metazoa > Nematoda > Chromadorea > Rhabditida > Cosmocercidae > Aplectana > Aplectana chamaeleonis. The sequence goes on from JAPDOI010001259.1 coordinate 39,954, forward strand.
CTTAGTATGCGTTGACACAAACTCGGTGCACGTAAGTAATAGCATATGCCCACCGAGTTTGCATCAACGTACATCAAGGCACCAAAAGTATCAGCGCCATTTTATTTGCAGCGCTAAACATGAATGTGCAGTCCGTTCATTGAATTTTGATAGATTACGGTAGGTATACGATAGCTCGGTCAAAGTTTCAAATTTGGCTCTAAAAAATTGTTTTTGCGCTGTAAAGTGTTATTTGGGACGCTGAACACGAATTTGTGTTCAATTTTTCGATTCTCGAGATATTATGGTGAGGCCACTTAAAAAGCATTGTGCCTACTATACTTTGACCGAATCGAATGATTCGAAAAGTCATTCGACTAAAAAAGTCGACTTCGAGTTATTCGAAAAGTCGAATATTCGAAAAAGGCGAATTCCTGAATTATTCGAGAAGTCGAATATTCGAAATGTTCAAAATCCCAAATTATTCGTAAAACAGAATATTCGAAAAGTTTAAAATCCCGAATTATTCGTAAAATCGAATATTCGAAAATCTACGAAAACACTCGAATGAATTCGATAGTCAAATTTTTCGAATAAATTGTTTTTCAAGAACATTCCATGGACCCAAGAGCAGTTCGCGCGCCAAGGATGCACACTGTCGCAAATCGTAGGTGTTTTTCGAAATCAAGGCAGAGCGAAATTATCAATAATGACTCACTCATGTGGCAAGCGACTAAGGAATCTTTCAGTCCTTACCGTAAAGCCTAGTGCATACTTGCATCGCGGCGACGGTGCTGCGGTGTAGGAACTGACTACATACCGCCGCGCCCAGCGCAGCACTCAATCGCGCCTAGCATTGACAGTCGTCGCGCGCGAGGAATCTAGTGGGAGCTGCTTTACGCGACGGTGTCGTGGCTGTTTCGCGGCCAATCTACACTTTTCACAACGTGCGCGTTGTTTAGCTGGATGGTGTGTCACGTCGTCGTGCACTGCACTACGACATCGCGACGCAAGTGACAGAAATCAAGCCTGGGAGGCAGTAATATGTTCATTTCAGAATTTTTTTTATGTAACGACCATCTTCCACTGAAAGGTTTTCAATTTCCTGAATACTACCATGGATTTCTTCATGATTTCGATCATTCCAAAATTTATTTTTTTCATGATTTTTTTATGCAGTGTACTATTCCTTCTCCAAATGATGTTCGCATTGATATTCATAGAGAGAGACGCTCCATTTGGAGAATGAAAATCACGAAAATGGAAAAATGGCATTGAATTTCACAAAAACCGGCGCTATTCCACTTTTTTAAATTCGGTTGAAATTTTTCGCTCGGGACTGCTGCCAGGGTTAATTTGGGTCGGTCAACCCAAATATGAGATTTCTTGGACGATTTTCAGAAGGGTGGGAAGGTCACGCCAAAACGAATAACTTCATCGGTAGGTAAATGTTCTGGATTTATGGAGATGCAACTTTGCACAGAATGAGTCTTTTTGCGTGTTGATCACTATGTAAGTCACCATCGGCTCGAGATTTTTCATGGATCGCAAATTTTTTCGGTGTATAAAACGCCACTCAGCCACCTTACATGACTATCTCATATTGAAAGAAGTACCTTATAAGTGATCAGTGCCTTGGAACTCTGCATAGATAGAATTTTAAAAGGGTTAGGCTCTGCGGAAAAGGTCAAAGATTCGGTATTCCTAAAAATGTTGTGAAATTCCTTTTGATGGATTTGGTAGTCGACAAATTTTTTTCAAATGTGGTGAAACTGTATCGCTCTAGCCGCGAAGCGGCTGGAGAGGTTTGGTTTTGCCTAGGACTTCTGATCACTTACAATTTTATAAAGTAGTTTATAAAACCATTCAAACAAATTTCTTGCAGATTTCCTTCTGGATATACGTGAACGGGGCGAAACCACACCACCTGTCAAAATTTGGGCCAAATCGGTTCACAAATAACAAAGTTGTGAGCCCTAAAGCTTAAGAAAAATTCATGGTGTGCGCCGTGGGCCGTCACGCTTTCCATTCACTGCTAATGGAACTCCTCAGAAGTTTCAACCCTAGTTACGTGTTTTCCTCAGTAACATACATTGAAGGGCACGCAAAGAGCCAGTAAAGAGCAAGGGTAAAAAAAGTGCCTTCTCGTCTTTTTCTGCAGTTTTTCCTGACGCTGCTGTCACAGCAAGCTCTTGACCTATCATAATCTGTAAGACCTATCATAATGAACATCCACAATTTATCGTGTACATTGCCTTTAAGTAAGCTAGTTGTGCCCTTTAATGTATGTTACTAAGGAAAACTTGTAACTAGGGTTGAAACTTCTGAGTCAGGAGTAGCCACTGCCAATGATAGCAGGCGATCAATCGGGCAGGCAGGTAAGTTGGCAGGAGGTATGTAGGCTGGTCAGTAATCGATTTCTAGGTCAATCGGGATTCAGATGACGTCATCGGGACGTCGTGAAAGAGGCTTCGGGCTTCTGATGACGTCATCGAGACATCGAGAAAAAGCATCGGGCATCTGATGAGGTCATCCGAACCTCGTGAAAAGTGCATCGGGCTTCAAATGACGTCTTCAGGACGTTGTGGAAAATGCAGAGCGGTTCAAGTAATAGGTGCGTGTTGCCGCAAAATGTGAGTTGCGCTTCATTTGTTGTGTGCTTCACGTTGATTGCACAAGTTGATAATAAGCCATCGGCACACAATTTTCACGGAAGTGTAGCAGTTTTTCTTGCCATAGATTTCCATGTTTAGGCCCAGATATCGTGATATCTTTAAAACCGGTGAGGCTGTTTCCCTGATCCCTAGTCTGTTCAGCTTCAGCCGCTCACCTCCAGAGAAAGACGGTGTGAGAATGAAAATACACCGCTCTCAATTTTTTCTGTGCCCTACTCTTTATCAATTGGTTATCATGAATTTTCTTTACGGTGAGAATTTTGTGCCGATGGCAACTCATAAGCTCTGGTACAGCCGTAGTGACCTTTGATTTCGATTATCACCGGCAGCGGAGCGATGGGCCTCGGTGAAATACAACTAGTGATAAGGAGGTTTCGACGAAAAAGCCACCGCTCCGCGCTGTGATAACCGAAAACATGAGTTCACTTGGAATGAAACAGAGTCTAATCGTCTGTTGATTGCTTACTAATTATCGTATCAGTCCAAAAAGGTTGATAAGTGTTGCATATTTTTGAGGGATATTACTGCGTAATATCAGGAAAAAATGAACAATTCTTACCAAAAGGGGTTTTCCAAGCGAAAGAGGTTTGGTTCGCGTCAGAAACGTTCCAACAAAAAGGGAACAATAGGAAAGTGAAGTGAGGAGAGTGTACAAAAAAAGAACAATATTCTCTCCAAGCGATATTCTCGGTCGACTCTTCTATACAGCGAAAACAAACTGTTGTGGTATTTTACGAGGAAGAAAATAATGGTTTTTAAAAAAGGACTTTTATTCGTTCACGAGATTATATCGGAATACTCTTGCTTGATAATGTATTTCAATTGTTTCATTTTCCCAAGAGCTGGAGCTAACCGTCTGCTCTGGCCAGTTTGACATAATCTCTTTCAATGAATTAAAACTATCAGATACCATTAGTTACTTTTGGAACTACAAAGTACTTCCGAGTAGAATACCGCAACGGTCTGTTTTCGCTGTATAGAAGAGTCGACCGAGAATATCGCTTGAAGAAAATATTATAGACTTTTTGTACACTCTCCTCACTTCACTTTCCTATTGTTCCCTTTTTGTTGGAACGTTTCTGGCGCGCACCAAACCTCTTTCGCTTGGAAGACCCCTTTTGGATAGAATTGTAAGTTAGATTTGGCGATCAAAGAAATCATTGAAATATTGTGAAGTCCTTTTAAATGAATACAGTGATCAACGAATTTTTCGAAATGTTGTGAAAATGTTGAGGATAGAATTTGCGGTAAACAAAAGTCATGAATTGTTGTGAAAATACTCTTACTGGATTTAGCGAATATCGAAAGCTTTTAAATGTTGAGAAATTGTAGAAAAAAGATTTGGCAAGCGCAATATAAATATTCAAAGTCAAATCACGCGCCAGAAGGATTGAGACGTCTTCTGATCAGTCATGTCCAACACGGTCCCCGAAGCCGCCGGAGCTGACAAGAGCCGCTCCGGAGGTTTCGGCGACCGCGTTGGACTTGGCGCCCACGTTAAGGGGTCACAATTTTAGTTTGGATGGGGGGTCTATCGGGACGAAAAATTGCTAACATATCCTTCATTTCCGAGCTACTCGCAGTCGTATTATCACTATCGTAGATGTGAGCGGTTGTTTTTCAAAAAAAGCAACTACGAAACAGAAGAAATCATTCTCAAAACCGCGCCACTCCAATGATAGTGATGCACAGCCCTGCGAGTAGCGGGGAAATGGAGGTTACCTAACTTTGTGGGGCGGTTTCAATGGTATACTGCTCATTTTCCTAACATCAGTGTGAGTGGGTGGACTCCCTGTGCGGGTTGAGCGCGGTAAGGAATCAAAGCCAAATCTAAGTGCGCGCTTCGCGCGCACCACAATTTCAGTCGTATCTAAAATCGAACAAAATCACCTCACACACAGCGTAATCAAATAAATAGGGGGCAGGACGAAAACAAAGTCCAGCTCCGTGTTAAGCATCCACAAATGAACCGCTTTTAGATTACAGAACATTAGACCCTATTATTGATAGATCTCTGTCAAGAATATAATATGTGCATTTGGTAGTGGACGAAATATTGCGTCAACTCTATTTGCAAGGCGACCGGCCGATGACCGATCACGTCGTTAAGGACTCTGTCGCGGCGACGCCTCGCACACGCGGCGAAGTATGCAGAAGGCCTGAGGACTCTCTGTCGCGGCGACCCCGTGACGAAGTATGCACTAGGCCTAGGCGCTGCACGAGCGGTGGACTAGGAAAGTTTTCACCGCGCGGCACGCACGGGACGAGCGGGAAACCACTGAAATCTCCGGCGGCATCGGCAGGGCGGTGCGGGTTAAAGTTGGGCGTTAACTGTGACATACACAGAAATTTCTCGCTTGCACTTGCGTATACGGCACCGTAGGATAGTCTCACAATTCTTGATGTTAGAGTGTACCTGAACTAAGAAGGGAAAATTGATTGATGTGGCCGAACCGCCATGGCGGTTCGGGCGGTGCTGCTATGGCGGCGCTGGTTGGGCGGCACGGCGCGGGGAGAACTTTAATAGTCCGCCGCGCTTCCAGCGCGTCACGCGCCGAATAGACTCCCGCCGTGGAAATACGCGGCAGCATGCAAAGGAGGGGAATCGATCGTACGGTGCCGCATGATCAACTCTATTCCATTGCATGCTGCAGCGCCTTTCAGAGGCGGGAGTCTATTCGGCCACTAAGACGGCAGCGGCGGTGGGTTTTAATAGTCTAGTTGTGGATCCGAAGCCCGAGTTAGTTTTGTATTCACATCCTATCGGAATTGAATAATGAGAAGCAGTTATCTGCATAATTTGTCGCATAATTCGTATAATTTTCAGACATTGCCAACCATCTCGTGAGTAGCTTGTTTGCTTCCCTATTCGACAGGTTGGTTCAATCCAAAAAAAATAGATAATGCTAGCTGAACTAATATGGCTTTTCCCTGGAATATAGTGGCGATGGCATTTTTTGTATTACTCCAAAAGTCGAATGGAAAAATTCGAAAAATTATTCGACAGTCGATTGAAAAAGTCGACTTTTTATTCGAAAACTCGAATATTCGAAAAGTTCAAAATCCCGAATTATTCGAAAAATCGAATATTCGAAAAGTTCAAAACCCCGAATCATTCGAAAAGTCGAATATTCGAAAAGTTCAAAATCCCGAATTATTCGAAAAGTCGAATATTCGAAAAGTTCAAAATCCCGAATTATTCGAAAAGTCGAATATTCGAAAAGTTCAAAATCACGAATTATTCAAAAAGTCGAATATTCGAAAAGTTCAAAATCCCGAATTATTCGAAAAGTCGAATATTCGAAAAAAAATCTGAAAATGTAAAAGTATAGTGCCTACCGTTCCCGATATCTAGCGACAAACAGACCCCAGATTCGCGTTCAGCGCCCCGAATAACCCACAATTGAAAGTTTTCAGTCGAATCCGAATTTTTTTCAAATACCCTAAAAATTAGCTGATGGGTTCTGAAACCTTCCGAAACGCTTACAATTTCGTTCAGCGGTGTCTGCAGTAAAATTCGATGTGAGATTCGGAGACAACGGGCTAGAATTGACCAGAAAACATTCAACTTCTTCGAAATGATGAGCCCTCAAATGGCCCTGAGAGGTTCCCTAGTGAGAAGGGAATGTCAAGCAGACAAAATGTTCCTAACCCATTGTACTAGTTTCAACGCTAAATGTACCAGATGACGATTAGCCACACTCGAAAAGGATGAGTTGTTCACCTCAGGAAAAAAGGCAAAAATGACGGAGGCAAAACTACGGGAAAATATTAACTCACATTAATATTGATTCAAGCTAATCACGCGTCCTTCTTAATTCTGAGATGAAATAACTCTTACAAGGCAATGTGACCGGGAAAGAAAAAGATCACGGTTTACCCGTCTCTAACCTAAGAGTCTTTTATGGGTGGAGGAGGAAAGAGAGAGGTAATGGCATCTGGCACTTGGCAGGCGTTATACGGAGAAACCACAAGTGCAAAAGAGTCGCAACACACCTAAAAATGTAGCTCTCATATTTAAAAGATGGTGGTGCACCATAAACCGATCGCTGCAAGACCACCAACCTTCATACACTTGTTCATTCTATCTACTTTTTTGAAGATGGTTTTTAGCGTTGTTCCTGATTTAATGATTTCTATTATCGAAAAACGCGTTTTTAGCGCAATGAGAATTTGCGTCTGCTGCATGCAATACTGGAGTATAATTAGGACCGAAGACTTAAAAATTTTTGTGGGAGCAAAATACTCACCTGAGACCACCTCATTCTCTATCATCGACCCAAACGGATGAACATCCACCACAGAGTTCAGAACAGTGATCAAAATGTGCAGGCAACACTCCTGGATAGGACTGATTGATTGTAATTCCACCCTTGAGAGCACAGACGCCCCCACAACTACCCAGGTAGCATACCGAGTACTCGCAAAGACTCACCGTCTCTGGAGCACTAACAGATCCGAAAACCCCTGACAGTAGCGTTTCAGCTGTGCAGTCCACTTCATGTCTCACTGTCGTCTGCACTTCAAGGTAAAGAACGCCGAAAGCCGAGCAGCAGGCCGCCGATTCAGCACTTACATCCTAAACGGACATTAATATTTGGATACCATTCCAATAATTTCTCACAAATAAGGGCTAGCAGGGTAATCTTTAGTCCTAACTTTCCCTGTCGAGCTCAACTGTCATTGAAAAACACATATCTACCTTTTCTACGTCGTTAGCAATTTCAAAAAGCAGCTTCATCAGGCCGAACGTAGTAGAGAAATCTGGTTTCAGCAGATTACCTTCGTTGATATCGTCAGTCTACAAGAAGAAACCATATTTTACCAATATAGTTAGGAATATCGGAACAAATTTATTCAAATACCTTTTTGATATACCCAGTGAGTATATCAGCTAACTTGGCCCAAGTTTTGAGCATGGAGTGCGGCTCAAATGAGGCCATACTATCCCTCATAGTACTGCAGACCTCGCCCAAACGTTTCAGAACGATGGCATCAGCTTCACGACCAGCACATACTGTGCCGGGCAAGCACTCGAGAAATTCCCTGCAAAAGCCAAAAAAATAGCACTGGTTAGCGACGCATTAATTCAAAATCTCATAAGCCCGCCCACTTCCAAGGAAGTTTGGACAGTTTTGTATGGAACGCTTTTAAAACCGTGCGGAACATTGAAAACACCACCCAAGAAGGTTCTACGCGTAAGTGGGGCACCGAGCACACCACAGGAACCACCCTTTTCAAGGTTTACGATGCACCGCCGACTTCCGAGGACGCTTGAAATTTCAAATATCGGGCACAGTTTTGCATGAAACGTTATCAAAAGCGGGCGAGGCTTGGAAAGCTGCCCGAAACGCCCCTACGAATAAGCGGGTACCGAGATCCCGAACAAAACTTCCTTCCTGCCATCTAACACCACACTCGCTTCCAAGAAAGCCCAAAACATTCAGAAATTGGGAAAAGTTCTGCGTGGAACGCTCTTAAAGGCAGCATACACGCTCACAAACATGGTTGAGATAACAGCATAAATAGGCCCACATGGCCCCTACCATGTCGGCAATGACGTTTGAAGCGCTGGTAACCATCCAGTATGACAATATTTGAGCAATCATGTCTCGCACGCCCGTATTTTCACACCCCTTCCAGTAACAGAATGAAAAGTTAAACTTGAGGAAACATTTGATAATTTAAAGTTATAACAATATCAAACGGGGAACGAGTACACGCGAGAAACAGCTCAGTTGACTGGATGTTAACACGTCTGAATGACGATTAAATTCAATCCATTTTCAAGAGTGTCGCTCTACTCCGGGTGGCTTTTAAAAGGAAGGATTTCGTCGGTAAACAAACGTGTTATATTAAGTTCACCGAGCTGCTTCTCTCGTACACTCCCTTTTGATAGTGCTATCACACTGAATTATCACATGTTCTTTTTTCAAATTGCTTTTCTCATTCTGTTACTCGAAGGGGTGGGAAAATACGGGTAAGCAAGAAATGTTTGTTCAAATTATGTCAAATATTGTCATCCTGGATAGTTTCCAGCGCTTCAAACCTCGTTGACGACATGGTAGGTGCCGTGCGAGCCTATTTATATTACTATCTCAATGATGTTTGTGAGCGTGTATGCTGCATTTAAGAGCAGGCAAAATTTCGTGCAATTTCGGAAACACCGCCCGCAGAATTTCAATGCGAGACGGGTATTCAATATGGCCCGTCCACTTCTGCGTACTCTAAACCTTCAGAATACGGGAACGGTTCTGCATAGAATGCTCTTAAGCGTATTCGGATACAGCGCCCAAAGCGCTCTCTAACGTTGGCGGGCCCCCTAAATCACGGCGCAAATCATGCTTCCCCATATTCTTTGAGCCCCGCCTACTTCCGAAGACGCCTAATATTTCAGGAATGGAAAAATATTCGACATTTCAAAAGTCGTAACAAGACGCATTTCGGCAATCGCAGATGGTTTGGTATAGGAAAGCATCAGTGGTAAGCGGGGAATAAAGAACACCGCGATAAACGTCCCAAGGGAAGTAAAGGACATCTAATGCACCACAAAAAGCGCTCCAAGACTCATATCGGGAATCGCGAGCACTTTTACACAGAACTTAGTCAGCATGAAAGGCCCATAAAACCGCGTCTAGAATGCCCTCAAAAGCGGGCGAGGCTGCGGAAGAATCGCTCAAAACGCTCTTATGCGTTGGTCAGGCATAGAGAACACAGCGCGAAACATACTTCTGAGAGGCAAAAAACCGTATACTTTTGTAGCTTGGTCTCTCCAGTGAACGAAAATGCCGAAAGGGCCGATGAAAAATCTTCATTTGTGAATAAAAGTCAGCCTGAACACACTATAAATTGGATTAAAATTTCGCGCCGAAATAGTTTTTGAGGTTTTTTCTGCATGTGGAGTTTGTGCCGTAACTGTATTGCCCGTTGTTTGACGGTCACATCAACATTCTATGAAAAAGTGGTAGATGACTGGCGAGAACTGGTGGCGGATCCTCATTTTCAACCCTTTACAACCTCATAACCCTACGTTTCCGAAGAGCCGAAGTTTACCTGTGTGGTTTATTGGGCACATTCATGAAATTGACCTTACTCAGATATTCGTGGGGAAGTTCCCGAGGACATAGATCTGATTTGGTCATTTGACAATAGATTTGACTCGGTCGAGGGGAGTCTCCCCTCGAATTATACACAACGATAAGGCGTTCGAAACAGTCAACTCGGGGGGAGAACAAGGGAAGTTCGCTTCACGGTTGTTCCCATGGCCTCCCCCCGAACATGATGAACGCGAAAACAAAGCCGCAGCGTATACGGTGATGCAGACGGGCAAGTCGCGAGGTGGTCTCGAACTTCGCAAGATTAGGGGGGGGGTAGATCTGCCACTCAAGGACTACGTAAGGCATCTCTGTCTGGTTTACAGAGGAGCTAATAAGCTTCTGTATAACCTTTAGTCAGAGGTGAATATTTTTGGACCGATCGCAGTTTTTCAGGAACAGAAGACTGTCGAAAACAGCGAGTTCTAGCAAGCTGATTTCTGATCAGTCATTGAACAATGGGAAGATCTGCAGTCGCAAGGTTACGGGAAGACCTGCAGTCGGGAGAACAAGAAAACTCCTGCTGTGGGAACTTCCCCCATTACTCTGCTGTCGAGACGTCCCCTTCGCCTCCCCCCAATTCGGGTGAAGTTCCCCAGTTTTTTTCGAGGGAAGTTCTGCTGTCATTCTCGGGAACTTCCCCACGAATATCTGAGCAGAAAATGAAGAGTGCTTTCCAGCGCGAACGATGCTTTTATTGTTCCCTACGCCCGCCCCCTTCGAAAGACGCACAGTTTCGAGAGTCCCCGTTCAATAAAAAATTAAATTTTTTAATTACTATTGTGAGCGCGTCTATTCAATTATGCGCTGTGTAGCTTCGGAAAAGTCTTATACCACACAGAAAGCTAACGGATTACGGTGTTACAGATGGGGACAACTCGGGTTTTGTTAGAATGTTCGACAGAAGCTAATAGTTACTGCAAAAACAACCCGCACCTCTATCAAAGCCTGTATTCTGTGAGTGTTCCCCGTAAAAAACGGAGAAAATGCGACAAATAAAAAGTAACACCAGTCTGTCTATCAACTTTTTTTTGCTAAAGAATTCAAAAAACTGTCGCTTCGTTTCTTTTTAAAGGTATTCGATTTAGACACCCCCCTTGTCCACTCTGCGTATCCAATATGCACCTCCCTAAGGTTAACCGGGACGCATGCCCAGCCTTGTATGGGGCTCCGGAGACACCGCCCCAAAAGTTCCTACTGGTATTCAGGCATCTATGAACGCTAGGTATATCACCCTTTCCGAAGCCCCACCCACTTTTGAAGAAAATCCAAAGTCCACTTACCCTAGTTTTACAGAAGGCTTCTTCAAAAGCGCATCAAGCAGAGCTTTTGCGGGCCATTCACCCACTGTGTTCGCATGGACAGATAGGTCACGATCTCGAAACAGCTGACAAAGAGCAGACTGGAAACATTTAGCGCACCTCATGCACTACATTCAGGACAAAGTTTGGAAAACGTACCTCAATACTCTTCGCATTTAGACGACTCTCATCAACCCACGCACGAATTTGAATGAAGAGAAATCGTGACTCTCTACGCCGCACTTCAACATCGTCGATACTTTCTATACGCTGAGCTATCGCGGCGAAGCAGGCACAAGTCGAACTCGCATCAATTTCTTGAATACAAATTTAAGAGCACCGCAACTGCAAAGAGTTTCAGGAAAGCTTAACAAATCGTGAAAGGTCTTATACGCCATCTAGTCTTTCTATCGGAAGGAAACCGGTCCACATTTGCAGCAGGCAAGTAGACGACAATCGTGCCGGGAGCGGTCTCAGCTCGACTAAGCGTGGCGTGAGTCGCTACAGCGGTTGTCTGTAGCTCCAGACCGGCATTTCACTCCAAGAAGGAGAGTACAGTAAAATACAAGCCTTTGCAGGAACTCGCGACGGTGGATGCAAGACGTCAGAAGAATGTGGGTTGGACTCCGGAAAGAATGTGAAAGAAGTCGGAGAGAGCAGATGAGACTCCAGAAGGGGCAGGATGCCAGCAAGAATGGAAGGTACTTGAAGGTGAAAAAGCAGGAAGTGCTGCGACACTCGCAGTTCTGTTCCACTTAACCGCAGTTTTTTGTATTTGTCTCAGAGCAAACGCCAGGTATTCCGGATGAAACAGCAGGTGTTTCGGAGTGAACATGGCGTTAAAGAAAGCGGCGAATAGCGTTGTTTCGGGATAAACTGGCAACGTTTCGGGTCATTGGATTCGGCCTTTATACGTCAGCGGTCTGGCGGAACACAATTACGAGTGTCTGAAAGTATAAAAAGTTCGGGGCTTCAGATGGTGTAAGTAGAAGATTGCGGAACCAAGTAGAACTAAGTACTGCGAACCATCTCAAAGAGTGGCAGAGGTCCGTTTCGACCACGATAAGCCTCCAGCTCGACAGCAAAGCGATCTAGAAGACAATATGATACCTTGCTAATCCAGCGGCATATTGTCTTATTGTCCTACGAAGGCAAGCACGGGTGCAAATCTTACGGCTTTCAATTCGAACAAGACTTGCTTTCAACTCGACTGCAAAGCCTTTTGGGCGACATTATGTCCGCTATGCTAATCGTTGAACAGGTCGCTCGAATCGGATCGTCTTCGTCTTTTACGTGCGGAGCACACCTGATTCATTAGGGATCACTTGAGTAAGGTGGCTGTCAACCCCATATTAGGGATCTCACCACCTGAAGTCAGCAACACCGATATGGAACTCGGTAGGCGGGCTAGATGTTCCCTTGCATCTTTGCGCCGCGGGCATTCCCCTATGCTGATGTCATACTTGCATAGGATCGACAACAGTAAGCCTGACGAGTGCCCGGATTGTGGCAACCCTGGCCACACTAAAGCACATCTACACTGTTGTCCGAAGAGGCCCACCACCCTAACGACAATAGATTTGTGGTTTAATCCAACTTCGGTCGCCCGTTTCTTGAACCTATGGCAAAAACCCTTCTGCGGCTGCAAAGAAGAAGACGTGCTTCTTCTATAGAATGACCTGCTGGTGCGATATTGGGGTAAATGCGGGGAAAAATTAGCCTATTCAGAGCACGTGATCATGCCGAATCGGCCACGCGCTCTCAACAGCAGAATATCGTCCCTTCCAACACAACGAGGTGCTCGGTATCAAAGAAGATTGTAGCGTTCTTTCTAACCTCGATCTCAAATCCAAATTTACAAGGGACGGCGAGAAATTGTGGGGGGGGGGAAGAAGACGCGCTCATACGGACGCGCCCGACGCAAAAAAAATCTCTCTAATAAAACGCACCCTTGAAAAGGTGACCACATAGTCGAATGACCTGAGCCAGCAGTACAGCATACTTTTGAGCAAATAATGGAGCTTTGCCACAAACAGGAACTCCTGAAGTAATCATGGTAAATACTCACAGTTTGAAGACAGTGTTCACGATGAATAACATATTCGAGTTCGACTAAAAAATGAGGTTGTTCGGTAGTGAGCTATCGTATAGTGAGGCAACCGCGAAGAAAAGCGCCCAGAATAAAGTAACATAGTGGTTTCTAACGTTCAGGGCGTAAACGAGCTTAGGGGCCCTGCTGGTTTTCGCAAGCGCGCGCTAAGGGCGAAATCTGCGCGAATCGATTAGGCTGAACGTGGCGGAGTTTCTTGGCAATTTGTCATTGAAACATGCGCGGCGCCACAAGCTCGTCAGAAGGGGGCGGAGCGCGAAAAGCAGGCGTACTAGGATAACTTTCAAAGCCGTTTTTCTACATGTCCGGCCCGTTCTCGCTGCTTTCTTCGACCCTATCCCCTCGAGCATCTGCCAGCTTAGTGTTTCATACTGAAACCATGAGAACGAGATTTACCGTGAACACTGCCTTTAACGAATAATGGCCGACTAGCAAGTTCAGCGAAAATAGAATTAAGTAGTAAACTTACCATGGATACCGCCTTTGATACCAAAAACTGAACATAGAAGCGGAAAAGCATGCGCAACTGCGCCATCAAAAACACGATGCGGTCTGGTGTCAGCTATATAGCTGCAACTATTACACGGTGAAAATTCTGATAACCGGAGTGTCTCAAATTTTTTAACCGAACAAGTGTTCAACCTTCTATAAAAAGACCATGAAACCTACTCGTGGTCGGAACTTTTTCCCTCGAGTATAAGATGGTCAGTTTTAGTAGACATCGGCTTTGCTATTGCTTCTTCTATCTTTTCCAGATCCTCCAACGAAGCGATGTTTCCACCAACGAGGAAACGAAGGAAACAGATGATTAGCTAAAGCTTGCCAAGTTTTTTCATCGGTTCTCAAAGGCAGCAAACACGCTCGTATACGTGGTTGAAAAAACTACGGAAATAGGATGGTATGGCTCAGATTATATCGCCTACGCATTCTGAAGCGTCAAAAACGACCCACCATGCCGCTACACGAGTAAGATCTTGACTACGACCCCTGTATTTGCCGCACTCCAAAACAGGAGTGCTGGGCCATTTCCACCGTCGGCGGCGTTTGTGGGTGGTACAATAAGTACAATAAGTAAGCCACATACATTGACGTCGGTGGGAATGGCCCAGCACCCCTGTTATGGGGTAGGGCGTCAAATACAGGAGGCGGGCAGATAGAAGGACCGGGCCAACTTTTTATTCGTGTAGCAGCATTGTGGGTCGTTTTTGGCGCTTCAAAATGGGTACGCGTTGTGTTCCGAGCGATAACACTCTATTTTCGTAGTTATTTTAGCCACGCTTACAAGCGTGTGTGCTGCCTTTAAAACGATATTACGAAGCTCCTACCTCCTCAAATCTCTCTTCAACACTGCCAGCGAACGATGAAATCAGCGTGTTGTAGGCCAAGATTATGGGCGTAGGATTCGGCAGCTTGTTTATGACCAAATGCGAACGCAGAGGTTTGCAGAATGTCGAGATGAGTTTCTCTCGCAGATTGCCTGTTAAAGAAGACCGAATATAAACACAAGTATGTTCCCAGGTGTACATACAGGGGAGGTCACACATACAGTGGGTACTGTGCTTCTCGAGACCAAATTTCGGTCCGCAATCGCGTCTCAGGAACCTTTGCGGCCGCACGCACTCCAGTCGGTCGAGTTTCCAGCGCAGAAGCCGACCCGAGGTGGCTTTTTATTACATTTTCTCCATTGTTTAGGTTTCGAGATTCTAACACCCACCTAGAGCGAACAGATCGGCGGCTATAAAGCTGGAAACTCGTGCGACTTGGGAGCGGGCGGCCGTGTCGAGACGCTATTGCGGACCGGAAATAGGCCACGCGAAACACAGTATTTTACAGTTTCAGCCTTCTTGAAAGGGTTGCGCGGGGCAAACCCACCTCTAAACCCCACCGAACAGAACTGGCAAATGCCTTTTCACCCTGAAATACGACGCCGACTGATAGACGCAGAGGTAGACATAGTCTACCCGCCCCAAACCGTTTCCTGGATGACAACCTCAACTTTATGGAAAGCACATAGATATCAGCTTTGGATCGGGTCAGATTCGAGCATAGAGGGAAAAGGTAGTTTTGAATATCTAAAGGGTTAAGATGGTAATACAGTGGGCAACTTGGACCCAACCGCCGGTTTCAAAGAATTATAGGGTCGAGACAGTGGCTAATGCCCCCTGGAAGCCCGCATCACTCCGTTCTGAACTCGACCCCACCTTCAAATATTTCCACACTCAAAATCGAAAACGATTATGGCGCCCCAACTAGAATCAGGTTGTACCCAGAAAGAGTCCGCCCAGCATATGGATAATTAACTTCCTCACCAATTCCCAACTTCGGAGCTGCATATTCAATGAAGGAGGACCACACACGCAGGCAAATACCAATCGAATCGCCGTCGGAAAGCTTGAACCATTTTTCCATTGGAACAAAGCACTCGTTCCAGTCCTTGCTGGGCATCTGAAACAATGGAAAATTGAGCATCGGGTGACTCTCCTCGCCCACATTTTACACAATCGCGAAATTTACCCAGGAACAGAAAACTCCACACTTCAGGGCGATCGACCCTCAACCAGAAAACAGGATTCGGCTAGGGGAGTGGAACTCCACAGACTCCACAAAGGGAAGGGCCCGAGCTGCGGATAATCGGAGGGAGTCTGAGCCCCGCCGGGAGACCAAGTGGATCATTCTGGATGATTCTATGGCATCTCGTCCTCAAGGCCGTTCACCTTCGACCCAGAAATCGAAAATTGGCCTTTAAATGATAGGTCTTCGTTAATCTTAATGTTTATTGGATCAGGTATACTAAACCTAAGCCTTTCACCTTCGACCCAGAAATCGAAAATTGGCCTTTAAATGATAGGTCTTCGTTAATCTTAGTGTTTGTTGGATCAGGTATACTAAACCTAAGCCTTGAAAGGGGAGGAAACTCCTACCTGTGGCAAGCTGTTAGATCACCGCGGGGACGAGATTCCCGGAAACCATTCTGAATGGGGGCTGCGCTTACCCCGTTGTAAATTGGGATGACGCTCGTCTGCCTGCCACACTTTTCCCCAAGTTGCTCGGCCTAGTATTAGATCCTTGAAGTTCCACAAAAATACTGAGCAGAAACAGGCTACAGTGAAAGCAAAGCTCAACGTCCTACGAGATCTGGGAGGAACGTCGTGGGGAAGTAGCAAGGATTCAATTTTGACCACCTACAAGGCAATATTGCAGCCGGCGTTGGAGTACGCTGCTCCGGTATGGCAGCACATAATATCGGATTCATCGTGGAAAAAGACGCAGCGAGTCCAAAATGCTGCTCTTCGGATTGCCACAGGGTATGCTAAAAGCACCCCAGTGAAACATCTTCACGCTGAAGCCCGAATTCTGCCAGTAAAGGAGCACTGCCAACTCCAAGAGCAGCAATTGGTTATTAACAATGTCAAGCAGCCTGACCACCCATTAAGAAAGATGTGAGAGATATCAGAAGACCTTTTGCGGATGCTCCTGAGAAAGTCAATATAGAAAGATGGACGGACTCCAAACTGGATCGTCTGCGTCTTTTACGTACGGAGCACACCAAGTTCGTCAGGGATCACTTGAGTAGAATGGCCGTCAATCCCATATTAGGGGTCGTACCACCTGTAGTCAGCAACACCGAGATGGAACTCGGTGGGCGGGCTAGATGTTCCCTCGCCTCGTTGCGCTGCGGGCATTCCCCTATGCTGATGTCATACTTGCATAAGATCGATCGCAGTAAGCCTGACGAGTGCCCGGACTGTGGTAGCCGCGGCCACACAACTCAGCACCTATTCGATTGCCCAAAGAGGCCTGCCAGCTTGAGTGCAATGGATTTGTGGACGAATCCAGTTTCAGTCGAACGTTTCTTGATCCTTTGACAAAACCTTCCTGCGGCTGCAAAGAAGAAGAAGAAGAAGAAGAAGAAGAAGAAGAAGAAGAAGAAGAAGAAGAAGAAGAAGAAGAAGAAGAAGAAGGAGAAGGAGAAGAAGAAGAAGAAGAAGAAGAAGAAGAAGAAGAAGGAGAAGGAGAAGGAGAAGAAGCAGAAGAAGCAGGGTCAAGCGTGGTTGCGGAATTTTGCAACGGGGGGTCGCAAAAATTTGGGTCCGAAAGTGAATGTTAGTGGGGATCGCAAAAATTTCGGTCCAAAAATGAGAATTTCGTGGATATCCCCTAAATCCTCGATTACTTTTGGTTCCATGGGAAGGAAGGATCATAGCATTCGGTTTTAGGCGCTTGGGCTCAACTACTGAACAATTTTTCGGCGTCTGACACTTTGAGTAATCAACTATGAACCGGCCGGACTCGGGGAGGAGGGATCGCCAAAATCGCGCCGGGAGGGGGATCGCAAAAATTTTGAATTTTGGAAAAAAATGTGACGGGGTCGCTCCGATTTCGAAAAATTACACAACGCTCCGCTTGACCCTGAGAAGAAGAAGAAGAAGAAGAAGAAGAAGAAGAAGAAGAAGAAGAAGAAGAAGAAGAAGAAGAAGAAGGAGAAGGAGAAGGAGAAGAGAAAGAAGAAGAAAGAAGAAGAAGAAGAAGAAGAAGAAGAAGAAGAAGGAGAAGAAGAAGAAGAAGAAGAAGGAGAAGAAGAAGGAGAAGAAGAAGAAGAAGAAGAAGAAGAAGAAGAAGAAGAAGAAGAAGAAGAAAAAGAAGAAGAAGAAAAAGAACAAGAAGAAGAAGAGAATAAGTACAATGGGGATGAACCGAATTGTAGCATACAATCGCATCGGAAAATATAGTCCACCGTGGTACGGCATCCATACACACACCGTTCATCCGCGGCGTTCGATTATTAAGTTCACAGACAAGCGTTGCGAATGCGGGCGCCGCACCGCATTGGACTAAAATTTTCAACGCCACTGTATATCCTGTTTCCGTGTGTGATTTATTTGCGTGCGTCTGCGTGCATACGCTGCGTCTCCTTCTCCCCGCATTTTCTCGCTGTCTCTACCCTCGCTCCGCACAAGCGCGCGAGGGAACAGTCATTGCATGGGGTCGATGGCCGTGCTTTCTGCTGAAGCTTTAAATTCAGGGTGCTCTTATTCGTACGAGTGTTTTCTTTGCCTACATTTTTGTTTGCCTGCGTGTACAGGCATTCACATACATTTTGTATGTCTCTTTGTCGCCAGATGAAGCTATTGAATTGAACTGAATTGAAAGAGTAAATCTGGCTCGGAACCAGAGGATATGTGGCTCAAATCCAGCAAAAATACCTGGGAATTTTCACATTCCCAGGTATTTTTCAATGTTGCGCCTA
Source organism: Aplectana chamaeleonis (assembly GCA_029168955.1). Lineage (NCBI taxonomy): Eukaryota > Metazoa > Nematoda > Chromadorea > Rhabditida > Cosmocercidae > Aplectana > Aplectana chamaeleonis. The sequence continues at coordinate 58,361 of JAPDOI010001259.1, forward strand.
TTCGGATCCTGGATGGATTCGACATCTGATTAGGAAGTATAAACGTGCCTTGCTACCGAATGTGCCCAAAAGAAGCTTGCAGTAGGAGAGCCATATCGAAGCACCGTAATACCGGATGCCAGCACTGTTCAACTCATTCAGAAAATTATGCATTTCGGTTCTACCCGTCGCCAGCACCGTCTTCACAGCGTCACGAGTGGAAGAGGAAGAGTCTGAAGTTCAACGATAACAATAAGCTTTTAAGAAATACGAAAAAATCAATGAAATTAAATAGGAAAAAACCCTACCTGATATGACGAACTCAACAATCTTCCCAAAAGCTTTGCTCATAAGGCGCAAGTCCGGCTGAGAAGTTTTACTATCACTGATGACGACAATCACGGACTGAATCCAGTTTTCGTTTTGAAGCCGAGAAATGATATCTTCGCGACTGCAAATAATTAGTTTTTTTTTGAAAAAAAAAATGAACAAGAAAAGACGAGAGGTAGGAATAGATATATTTACCTCTTTTCATCCTTATTTCTTGCATACAATGTTAGTGACTCTTCCGCCTTCCGTAATACACCCAGAGATGCTACACTTGATTTCTCCGTGCTCAGAACTTTTCCAACCATTTCACTCAAAATGACAGGGTACAACAAAGTCAAGAAAAGCTCAAATTTCAGTATTTGAGAGGATTTAAGAGAAAAATAGAGAGGCTAGCAATGAAAATCAGAAGCAAACAAGCATTTCAATGAAAAAATTGCGATTTTCGCGCAAAACCGGTTTGAAGACAAATTTTCGCGCCGATTCAGTTTGGCGATGGAGCACGATATTGTTGTGCAGCTTTGTCAACGAATTCTCGCAATCGCCATTTTTGAGTGGTCAAAAGTGGCCTTCCGGTATTTTTAATTATTTTATTTGCTTATTACATAGGCGGGGGTGTGTATACAAGTCTGTTGGTACCTGCTCGTTGGTGCCCCTGCTTCTACTGAACCCAGCAGACGTTTGAGTGTACACAGGGAACGTTCGAGCGATATAGCGTGCACAACTATATCGCGAAAGTATCCCGCACATTGCATAAAGGTGTCGCCGTCCGGCACACTAAGGCCTCTGGTCCATAACACCTTAGGATCCGTACCTAGGGAGTCATGGAGTCTTTGGCCACAAGCCACAATTACATAGGCAAGCGTATGCGGAACACACAAATTATATTGACCATGGAAAGTGCGCCGCAGAACAAGAAAGCAAGACAAAGAAAGGAGAGAAACATAACGAAAGAAAAATGTGCATTTATACCCAAATAAATTTATCGAAACAATGTTAATTGCGGGAACAGGAACACTCCTATCTAGGCTTCCGATAAGCGATTTATCTAGATCTTTTCATGAATTATTGACTCCGCACTTGAGATTTGGTGAGTAACTGTAGAAGTGTATACAAGTCTGTTGGTACCTGCTCGTTGGTGCCCCTGCTTCTACTGAACCCAGCAGACGTTTGAGTGTACACAGGGAACGTTCGAGCGATATAGCGTGCACAACTATATCGCGAAAGTATCCCGCACATTGCATAAAGGTGTCGCCGTCCTGCACACTAAGGCCTCTGGTCCATAACACCTTAGGATCCGTACCTAGGGAGTCATGGAGTCTTTGGCCACAAGCCACAATTTCGCCACCCTGAACTGTCGATCGCTGTCGAGTGATATCCAAAAAACTGCGCTATCCAGACTTCTGAGCTATTTCCATGCACCGTTTGCTGCTTTGCAGGAAACCCGCCTCAAGGATAGACCCGTCATCAGCGTCGGAGAGTACACCATCTACTGCGGTAACGCTGACGATAGGAGAGTGGGAGGCTGTGCAATAGCTGTAAGGAAGGATTTCAATGGTATGGTCAAGGAGTTTGGCTCAACGTCGTGCCGGAATGCATTCGTACGACTGCGGGATCACAGAGGATTCAATCTGTGGATAGTGAGTGCTCATGCGCCCACTGAAACCGCCGAAGACAATTCAAAGGATGCGTTTTATGAGGAACTCAATACGTTGCTGGTCAGGATACCTTGTCAACATGCTGTTGTCGTGGGGATTGACGCAAATGCGAAGATGGGACTTGATCAGGAATCCGAAGTACTCGGTTAATGGTTCTACCCAGTGGAGCAAACATCGGACAATGGCTACCGCCTTGTCGACTTTTGTGAACGCAGTGGTCTGATTATTGCATCGACATTCAAGAGGAATCATCGCCGCCATCAGCTTACGTGGCAGGGACCAACCCGGCTATCTTCAGAAGAGCAGCGGAAGCGGAAGATGACAACTTTGAAACTACAGCTTGACTATGTCCTGACGAGGAATATTCCAGTATCGGACATTCGAAGATCTAGAGCTGTGTGGGATGTCGCATTCGATTCGGATCACCGTCCTGTTCTGTTGAACTTCACTGCGAGGATTCATAAGAGGAAGCGAGGGGCTCAGATTCTCCAGAGGATTGACATGACAAGTCTCAGAGATGAAGAGTGCAGAAGGAATTTCCGACAACGCGTTTCTATTCACATCGGAGTACGGACTAAGAAGAAACTTTGCGACGCGGATTCTTTTGTCAAATGCATCCAGGACGCTTCGAAAGAGGCACTCCCGGTTGTACAGCCTAAGAAGAAGTTCGCCTACGTCTCAGAAGAAACAACATCTACCTACAACAGAGTATGTGCTCTCCGAACTGCAGGAAACTTCGTGGAGGAGAAGCGTCTGAGGAGGAAGTTGCGTCGGCAGCTTCAAAGTGACCGCGAACGAGAGTGGACGTGTAGAGCTAAGGAGTTCGAGAAGGCTTGGGAGGAGAAGAATCCGAAGAAAGCCTACACGTTGCTGCGACAGTATAGCGGGAAGATGAAGAGATGTTCTCCTGTCTTGAACACTACCAATGGAGTTGCAGTTGATGATGCGACGCTGCCAATATGGAAGGATTACTTCAGTTCACTACTGAATCGTCCAGCGCCATCATTACCTGAGCTCCCGCATGTTCAGAGAGCACATTACGATGTCAGTGAGGAACCGCCGACTGAGTCTGAAGTTTTGGATTGTGTCCGGAAAATGAAGAATGGAAAGGCAGGTGGAGATGACAAAATCACTGCTGAAATGCTGAAAGCTCTTCCTCCGTCTGGGATTCGTGAAATGACCAACACCATTCGTGCCATATGGATGAGCGAAAGGATACCCGATTCGTGGAGACATGCGATCATCGTACCTCTTCACAAGAAGCTATCCGTCACGGATCCTAAGAACTACAGAGGAATCTCTCTACTCCGTGTCATGTACAAGGTTTTAGAACGTATCATTCTCGAGCGACTTATCAAACATCGTGAAGGAACGACCAGAGATGAGCAAGCCGGTTTTCGACCTGGAAGATCGACCATCGACCAAGTGTTCGTCGTGAGAAGAGTAATTGAATCGTGGCAGCGGTTTTCGAAGCCATTACAGCTTGCTTTTTTGGACTTTGAAGCCGCGTTCGACTCTTCTCATCGTGATCGATTGCTCAATGCTCTGCGAGCAGATGGAGTCCCGGAAAAGTATGTTCGGTTAATCGAGGACATGAACAAAGGAACAACAGCAGCAGTTCGTACACCTGTCGGATTTACGTCAGCCTTCGAGGTGAAAACAGGAGTAAGGCAAGGAGCCGTTGCAGGACCATTTCTTTTCAACTTCGCCGTTGATGACATCATGCGTAGAGTTGCAGAACAGTTTCCTGCGGATGTGATCCTAACACCATCAGGACGCTCCCTTGTCGACCTGGAGTACGCCGACGACATTGTGTTATTCGCTGAAAACAACGCAAAACTGCAAAGGATTGTGAACCTCGTTTCGAAGTATGCCGCAGCCTATGGACTTCGTCTTCGTCCCGACAAATGCAAGCAGATGTGGGTCTCTCAGAGGCCTTCAACTGGAGTTTGTGTGGACGGACAACGTATCGAACTGGTGGACGATTTCTGTTATTTGGGCTGTTTGCTGAAGAACGATGGTAGTTATGCAGCGGATATTCGACAACGATGTGCGAAAGCTACGTCTGCACTCAATTCTCTAACCAAGTGTTTGTGGTCTACCACCATCGCGAAGGAAGTCAAGTTGCGCGTCTACCTATCCGCTATTCGCCCTATCATGATGTACGGATCGGAGACGTGGGCAGTACCGAAGACGCAGATGGAAAGGTTGGATTGCACGGAGAGGAAGCTATTTAGGCGTTTGCTTGGATATTTCTGGCCGCGTGTATGCCATAACGAAGACCTTTACAAGGAAATCGACGCAGTACATCAACGCTTGACACGAGGGAGGTGCCAGCATCTCCTAACGCCATCTCAAGCAGCAATGGAAAGTCGACTTCGACTGCTCGGGCATATACTAAGAAGAACGCCGGATCGTCTCGTACAACACGCTTTAATAATGCTTCCAAGTCCTGTCTGGAAACGGCCACCTGGGCGTAGGCGAAAGTTCTGGACGGATGTGGTTAAAGAGGATTTAAAGTCACTCGGCATCGAAAGACAGTTCAGGCGCGATGTTTCGTTTCGCAGGAAATGGAATAGTGACAGCTGGATGGACTGTGTTCAAATTGTGGCTGAAGACCGTGAAAAATGGACACGGCTGACTACTAGGACGGCACACCTCGGTGAAGATGCGGAATGACCGCGTCAGGCGAAAGCCAACCGATTAAGTCAGTAAGTCAAACTGTAGAAGTTGACCGAGTCAACCCTAATGGTTGGTACCCTCTCTGTTAAAAAAAACCCAGGTTTTAGATCGAAATCAGCGCCGGATGAAATTTTATGCTGCAGAAGCAAATCATTCACTTCTCTCCTGAGAGCCAGAGGTTTCAAATGAATTAACTCGTTCCTTTTAACGGTATCAGGCATGAGCCCGTAAACGAATGTTCCTGCAGCATTTCACATATTTCCACTTTTGTAATAGTCAGATCCATCTTCTTATAAGAACTTAGTAATAGTTTCTCTCGATAACTTTGCCTTTAATGTTTCCCGATATAGTTAGCTTTTTCACGTGAATTTTCTGCTCTGTCACGTTTTAGTGCAAAGCGAGTGGCCGCGGTGGGGTAACTGCTGACCACTAGCAAAAGAACAGACAATAAAGCCAGAAAGAGCTCTATGTGCCCCGAATCCCGCTCGCGCTAGGCCGTGGAAAGAGTGCAATGCAGGTTCGGATGCTGCCTGGCATCTGAGTTCTGTGTTCAACTCAGCTCCCTCGAATTTTTTTTTTAAATTCTGGTTGACAAGAGTCAGCAGCGGAAGAAAAAAGTCGTAACTGCCCACCACAGTGTGGCTTCAAACAACTCCCAATTCCGATCAATACTTCATCATTAATAGATTTTTATCACAAAAATTGTTTGTATTACATTTGTATTAATTGCTTAGAGCCGGGGTGGTTTCTATTGTTCTTGTTATCAAACATTGCGTGAGGGAAAAGGTTAGAATTTTTGATGAAAACGTTAGACTCTGTGCGATCGCGGAATTCCTGCTACCATTCACAGTTTATCGCAATGTTAAAAAGACATGGTGCGGTTGCTGTCATACATTAAAGCTGCGGTGGAAGACGCCAGATTTCATTATCGATCGGCAGCACAGCTAAATTTCTAGGCGAGTCACAAGACGTTGAAGCTAGGACTTTTTCAGGCGTCACCGTCTACCGTTACACAAACAATCGTGGCGGGACCGCTTCGCCATCAATAGTCAGCATAAAGCCATTGATGGTAGGACTTCGGCGCATTTTGGCTACCGTATTCCGGCAATCGCTTCAGGACCCAAAGCCCGTTTCCCTCGACATCGGAACCGCTTTGCAGCTTCATTGAGTTCAATCACGAGCGTTTCCGGTGCGATTTCGCTCTGGGGCGTACTAGGTCATCCATGTAGACTTGGATCACATCAGAACTTGTCAGCGCAGCGATTTTTTCAAACTTCTAAGCCTAATGTCCTCGAACTCTAGGCGTGATAGCTTAGAAAGGGGCCCTCAAACTGGAAATCTCACGTTGTGTTCATTATTGACTTCAAAGGCCTCCTGACTTCATAGGTCTGTGTTCATTATTGACTTCATAGGCCTCCTGACTACATAGGTCTGTGTTCATTATTGACTTTATAGGCCTCCCTCCTTTTGCGAGAGAAGGAAAACCCCGGGTTGGTGAGAACATTGCGGAGTGTGGAAAACCACGGTGTATACACAGAAATCGTTCGTTGCAGAAGTTTATACAATGAACTACTTCGCAAATTTTTCATGGGTGGAGCCATAAATGAGATCATAACAAACAAAAATTCCCATGATTTCTGTTTTCGCGAAGAAATTTTCCAAAGGAATTTTTTTCAATGCCTGCTCTACTCATAAGGCGCAAGGAAAATTTTCCACTAAATCAACTAGAGGTATTCAAACTACGGAGCGTCACTCTTTAGGTGTGATTCACATACCTTTGCCATTCGGCTAAGAAAACCCTGGGCCCTGAATTGGGGAAAATCAAGAGTTCGCGGGTTAGCAGGAAAATGCTTAATTCAAAAAAAAAAGATTATTTCATTCTCAAATATCTAAAAGTCGTATTCAAATAAATCGAAGAGCATTGTAGTGTTGACTGCAGTTTGAAAAACTTGAAATAGATAAAGCTTCTCCAAGGATTATGGAATAGTAAAGCTCTTCACTTAAAAACTCTTCCAGCCCGGTTCAGAATGCTGTTCCTATTCTCCGAGGGAATTCTTCAAAACCCTCCTGCTTCAGTGATGATGGAGGGGTTAGAAAAGCTAATCGATATACGAAAGGTGGTGATTGAAACAGCCGATCTAAAGGGCGGAAGGAAATCGGGCTTTGGGTCCTTAAGCGATTGTCGGAATACGGTAGCCAAAATACGCCGAAGTCCTACCATCAATGGCTTTATAGTCAGCAAGCGAAGAGAGCGGAGCGAATGCTCCGCTCTCTTCGCTTGCTGACTATAAAGCCATTGATAGTAGGACTTCGGCGTAAAATGAATTGCGACAGCGATTACGGGTTTTTGGGCCCCTTTTTTGTTTGGCAGCAGTTCATTAATTACTCAGATTTTGATAAATCGAATAGACCATAAGTATAAGGCTGCAATATGGACCAAAACAGGTTAGTGAGCGGAAAGTACACATGCTCAACAGAATGTACCCTTATTTAGCAAAAAAATTGATAACAAACTTGTGCTTAGCATCGAAGAATACTTTTCTGAGTGAATTTCCGATTAATTTAGGGTCACAGACGTAAGCATCCTTATGCATCTAGGTACACACAATTGCCCGTAAATCAGTGTAAGAAACTCGAATTCATGTTAGGTACCTGCCAAGGAGAAGTTTTAGGCAAGCTGTGTCATTCTCAATCAACAGAACAGGTTTGCAAGAACCCTGCATTCGCTTTCGCGGCGGTTCACTGCTCTTTGCTGTGTCTTGGCTTGGTGCCAGTGAATTTTCAGGTGGTCCCGCCACGATTGTCTGTAACGGTAGACGGTGACGCCTGAAAAAGTCCTAGCTTCAACGTCTTGTCTTGCACAGTGCGCGAGAGGAATTCGCCGTTTTTTTTCGAGTTCAAAACAGAATTCTGATATAAATCTCTTTAAAACACGAACAAACGGCTAATTGCCCCCACGCACTAAGAATAGCCCCTATTCGCAGTATTTAAACAGTCAGAAACGAAAATAATTTCGAAACAAACATGAAAAAGAAAGAAAAACCGTAACTCACCAAGAAAATCAGCTGTGCAGTCGATCGATAATGAAATCTGGCGTCTTCCTCCTTAGTTTTAGTGTGTGACCGCAACCGCACCATGTCCTTTTAACACTGCGGTAAACTGTATTCGAAAATACTCAAGTATTCGGGTAGTTCTCAGTCGATCAACATTTGATTTTTGATGAATAGACGGAATTCTACTTTTTGGTCAAATATGGGAACCTTCCACCTCTCAAATTTCGAGAAATAAGTACAGTTAAACCCATTGTGATCATATTGAGAAAATCAGATTTATTAGAAGTATTCGAAACAAGATTTAACTGCCAACTCGAACCAGATATGTATGTACCTAGTGACGGCTGGAGAATGTGGTCACATTAGTGCAGCCATATAGAGCCCCCATTTCTAATCAGTAGTCTTGCGAATGAGTTTCTTTAGTGGGGCAGGTTACGAGCTCGTTACTCGTTTTTCGCCTTACGAAGGTGTACAGTTGGTTACCTGAACCGACTACGCCGTGAAATTATATTTATGGTCACCCTCAAAAGGATTGTTGAACTCGAAATCAGTTCATCAGAAATCGGGTTCGGGCAGTTTCTGCCGAGTCGGAAAAATCACCCTACAACGGTATGCCTACTATCCTACTGTCGTCCCTCAAAAAGCGGCAAACGGACAATAGACAATGAATGCAGTAAAATTTTACGTCTTCAGAGTTTTCTTTCAAATATTCGACTTTTCAAGTAATTCGAAAATTGACACTTTAAATATTCGTGTTTCCAAATAATTCGCAAATCGGTACTTTCTGAATTTTAGGTTTTTCGAATTAATCGGAATTCGGCGCTATTTGGAAACTCGGTTTTTCAGATAAATCAGATAAATATTTTTTTTCGAAATTTGGTTTTCGAATAAATAGTTGATTTTTTGAATCGACTGTCGAATGAAAAGTCAATTTTCTCTTTCGACTTCTCGAGTCATGCGAGAAGCGAAGCTTCTCGTTTTTCCCTCTACATCTCAAAAGAGCTTATTGTCATTTTTGTGGGATTAATTAAACTTATTTGTGAACCGCTGAGGGATGTAGAGCGGGGTGTCGGTGGTGTAATGGTAACACTCTCGCCCGTAAAGCGTGCAATGCAGGTTCGAGTCCTGCCTGACATCTGAGTTTTGCGTTCTACTCAGCTACCTTGTGACATCTTGTGATCATATACCATGCCATAAAAAGACATCAAGGTATTCCCAAAAACATAAAAAATAATGAAGCTGTTGAATAGGGAACCAAACACAGCATTCACGAGCTGGCTGGCTACAATCGGCATGGCTCCTAGAGATATTGCGTTTGCTATTGAAGGTTGGCGCAAACTCGGAGCCATATGCTATAACCTACATAGTTGCACCGAAATCGCGCCAACCTTCAATAGGAAGCGCAAAAAATCACTAGGACCCATGCCGACTGTATACCCAAAAGTATACTAATTGGTATGTATATGCGACAAATAAGGCATCATTAGAATCGATTTGAAAGTAATTACGAAATATTACAAGTTCTCGAAGCAGAACATAGGATGTCAGTCAGTACGCAACCTTTGTGCGCAATCTAACAATCGAATGTTCTGAAAAGCCTGTTTATTCAAGAAAATTGACTATCGAATTCATTAGACTGGATTTTCGTATGAATCTCGAATCGGCTTTTTTTCTGATATTCGTTACTCGAAAAATTGAGGGATTGTCATTTTTCGAATTGTCGGTTTTCCGGTTATTTCGAAAATTGACCTTTTTCAAATTTTCAATTGTTGAAATTATTCGAGAACTCGCTTTCATCGTTTTTGACTTTTCGGATAATTTGAAGTCGACTTTTTCAGTCGAATGATTTTCAAAATCATTCGATTCCGTCAAAGTATAGTATGCAGTGCCTAAACAGGGTACACGTCTGAATGACCAAAAGGAATCCTCGCGAAGGCTATGCGGAATGTACTGATGGAGGCCGCTCTCGTTCTTCGCAAAATGGGTTGTAGGCTTTCTCACGTACGAACTCTGACGTGCCGGATTAAAAAACCCTGCTCATCAGATTCTGTATAGTATGGCTTCAAAAGTCGTATACTCTGTAATTAGAATCTTCTGAAATGACTAAGAATGAAGCCCTACACTCTACACGTTTTGGGAAATTCGTCTCTAGTCGCTGATATCGTCTTTTCCTAAGAAAATCATAATTTATTTCTTTCACATTTCTTTCTCTCAAATTCTTCACAGTCGACAGACACTTATTCGAGTCTATACTTATTAAAGGCCCTAGACTCCCAGTGCCAAAGGAGCGGTAGAAAACGAGCCAGGAGTGGCAAAATAACGGCTGCTGATAGGTATCATCCTTCTAGCGGTCAATTCCTCCACGCTCAAAAATCAACGTAAACAAGAGAGAGTCTATTCTGGCTCAAAAACGCGTCTTTCGTGTCCTTTTAAAGCTTGCCTTGCTATATAGGGCACCAGACCTTCCGTAAACCGTGGAGATATCGGAAGTGAAATTTATCGTGAACACTGCCTTTAAGCCCGTACAATTTTTATTATTAATCATCAAGTGAGCTTATTTCAACAAATGCCTAATATTTGTGTCCAAACCGAAAATAACAAAAACTACACCAACAATACAGAAAAACGAGTTATTAAACAATAAAAACACGGTATCTGCAGTCCGCTTTTCTTCTAATAAAGTAGGAAGAAATGTCGTGACGTCCACAATTGGTGGGATTATCAGCGCCAGAAACATGCCTGGAAGATGTTTCAGAATGAATCAGGATAGTTCACAGAATTCAGGAGAATGCGAGCGCTTATGAGGTAGGGTATTATAACTGGGCGAAACTATAAAAATTTTCGAATTTCGAATTTCCGAATACATTCGAAAATCATTTTTTTTTTCGAATTTAAAATTTTCGAATAAACTCGAAAATGGTATTTTTCAAATTTCGAATTTTCGAATATATTCGGAAAACCGATTTTTCAAATTTCAAATTTTCAAACTATTTCACACGATCCAAGCGTGTGAGAACCCCAAATCGGTCGTGAGGTGAATAGACCAAGATTGTGCTTTGATAGAGTGTGCTTCCGGAGGTCGATCAGAAAAAAAAAGACTTCTAATAAAATGATGATCGTGCATTTCGATTATTCGATTTTCAAAAACTCAAATATGCTCCCAGGAATATTCGAATTTCGAATATTATTCGAAAGTCTGTTTTTGAATTATTCGAATTTCGAATACTATTGGAAAGAAAGTCTGTTCTCGAAATATTCGAATTTCGAATATTATTCGAAACTGCTTCTCACGAAGTATTCGAATTTCTAATAGTATTCGAAATCCTGTTTTCGAAATATTCGAATTTCGAATATTCTTCAAAAACCAACCATTTCGAATTTTGAATGATTCGATATTCGAAAACTCATTCAAACATTTTTCGAATGATATAATTCGGTTCAAAGTATATAGGGTATAGTCATGGGCATTCAGTCGACAATGCCTCACTATGAGAAAGAATCCAACCTTCAAATCAGCTCATCTGTTTGACAGCCAATTTAAGTTCAAGGAAGCACAAAGAAGTTTTTCAAAACGATCTACTCTAATCATAAGCATTGAGAATAGTTGCATGCAAAATATGACGTCGAACCAATCGGGGTTCACTACTGCGGCAACACCGCGACCGCTCACAAGGGAAGTATACAAAGCGTAGGTCGGATCTGCCAAAACGACTAGTGTCGTTAGTATCTTCTGTGGCTCAGTAGTAAAACTGCGCAGTATACCGCCCCGAGCCGCAGGTTCCAAGAAGTTACAAGCTTAAAAAGCTCATTTTTTTGTGATTTTCGTACCTTCAAAAAAGCGCGTTAGTCTTCGAAAAAACCGGAAACGGACCTCATAAATGTGTTCAGCGTCAAAAACTACCCCCTTCCTGAGCAAAGTTTGGGTGAAGGCACATTTTCCGTACTTTGTCCAGGCTGACAGCGTTTTGGACTTGTACGGATTTTCGGTTGGGCGTATTTACACACATTAGAGGGCTCTGGAAGCGTTTGAGAAAAATGTTCCAGATTTGACTTAAAATTCTCCCAGGCGGGTTTTTTGGGGCGCTGATCACGATTCTCTGGTTTATTAGTCGATTTTTCAAAGTTTTCGGCTAATTTCGTTTGAAGCTTCCCGACCGGGGAAAATTTCGATGGAAAAACGCAACTTTCGAGATTTCCGGTTTTCTACGATAGATATGTCTCAGAATAATTTGCTGAGGGTTAGTTGGAGTGCTTAACACGAATTTTGAGTCCGTATATTGATTTTTTGCAGATTACGGTAGATTACGGTGGGTATACGGCAGCTTGGTCAAAATCTCAGATTTTACTCAAAAACTGTAAACGGAGGTTATTCGGGGTGGAGAATACGAATTTAACGTCCGTTTGTCGATTTTCAAAATACTAAGGTGGGTTTTGACCCCTAAATGGCATGTGACCTACCGTCACCTACAGTAAAACTCAAAATTTCGACAAATGGACTCCGGATTCGTGTTCACCACCCTAGATACTCCTACATACAACTTTTGAGCCAAATCCTAGAAAATTTTTGGAACTCCAAAAAATGCCTGATGGGGTACCCTTACCTTTTCGCGAGGCTTAAAAAATGTTTATAACTTTTTTGAACCTGCGGCTCGGGGCGGGATACTGCGCATTTTTACTTTTGAGCCAGACGAGATACTAACCATACTAGTCGTTTTGGCAGATCCAACCTACGTTTTTTATACTTTCCTTGTCAGTGAGGTCTTACAAAAGAAAGATACTCGGAAAAAATGGCCACCCAGAATGAGGTAGACTTTTCTGGAACCCTTTCCTGACGCGGGATTCGAATAGCACAGCACAGCTACGGAGCATGTATCTGAACAGACTTATAGACGTTTTTCTCCTATCCCCCTTGTTGGTTGAGCGTTTCTTCTTATATCGGTCAGGTCACCTGACTGAGGTGGTTCCTAAAGAATTGAGTAGCAATCCGTTCCTGATCTAAAATTTCCACGCGGAAGGTTGATTGGGTTACTGAACACGAATTTGAGGTCCATTTGCCGTTTTTAGAAAAGTCGTTAACATTTTTCGTTTGAGCCCACCCCCCCCCCCCTCTCTGAGAAGGAATGTTCGAGGACGAATTTCAGCTCTTGTAGATTCCCGAGATGCTGGGATAGATCTAGCTCAGTTTGTTCTCTATGGGGACTCACTGGGGCGGTGAACATGGATTTGACCCTCGATTATCGATTTTTGATAGATTGCGGTAGGTTACGGTAAGTATACGAAAGTTCGGTCAAAGTCTCAGGTTAATTTGCGAATTTGTTATGGGGTAATTTGTGGTGGTGAACACGAATTTGGCGTCCACTTGTCGATTTTCGAAACACTATCAGACAAACCATCGCTCGGAGCGGGACCTGCTCCTCCCATTTATGACGTCATCGCCCGGACAGCGGCCGAGGGGCGAATTGGCACCACGGTCCCTATCCGGTTGGAAAAACAGCCTTGGCCGCTTTCCGGTCGCTCTCGGGGCGACAGCGGTGCCATCGCCAGAGATAGAGTGACGCAGGATTGGTTGTTCTTAGAGTGATAACGTGAGGGGACTCAAAGAACAACCAATACTCCGGTTACAGAACAGGGGTGTGCATTTTCCGTTTGCCGGTTTACCGATTTTCCGGATTTACCGGTGTTTTTCGGTAAATCTTGATTTACCGATTTAGCGAGTTTTTCTCGAAATTTACCGAAATTTTTACCGAAAAATTGGGTGTTTTTTGCCTAATCGGCTTACTTCTTACTCGTATTTCACGGGTTCGCTACTGTTAAGACATGCATTTGGCGCGATATCCTTCTTCATCCTTCTTTTTGTTAATCTTTTTTAACCCTTTGGTCTAATTTTTGAATGCTCAAACTATCTCTTCACCTTTTGTGTCACGTGCTTTTTCTTAGCGAGATACTACTCCGAGCAATACATATTTTTTTCCAAAAATGTCAACAGATATCCAAGACAGCAGGATTCTAAAGCGGATATTTCATTAACTTGAAAAAATCTTTTCGGAAACCCCGACACAACACTGAATACACTGCCGTTCTGGAATGACTCCATTGTGAAATCATCGTACCCGCACCTTTCCTCACTGACCAATAAGTACTTTTGCGGGCACAGTTGAGGCGGGAAGGATGTTATTTCCATCTGGCCTGATTTTGGGTGACTACAGAAAGGCCTTGACATCAGAAAATTTTGAAATGTTACTTTTTCTCAGAATCAAGGTCCTGCTGATCAGATTCAGCAGTAAAGCTCAGTTTAATATTCAAAAATCACTCATTATTTGCACTATCCTCATGCACTATTGAAAATGATACATAAACATTACCGATCATTTGTGCTACCTTATGGGATACTGTCGTTCTCTGGGCCGAATTCCGGTCCGCATTTGCTGACTACGACTATTGCATCATGCGACACGTGTTAATCGTGCTGGGACCACTTGGTCCCAACACGATTTACCCTTCTCCCAGTACGATTATCACGCATCGCATGATGCAACAGCCGTAGTCCGCAGTTGCGGACCTGATTTCGGCTCAGAGAACGACAGTAGGCACCAAAAAACCGAAGTCGGAAATTTTACCGAATTTTCCGTTTTTACCGTATTTACCGAAAAAAAAATTCGGTAAAAAGTTTCGGTAAAAAATTTACCGGAAAGAATTTTCCGCACACCCCTGGTACAGAAGGCGGCTCATCTCGTACAGACGGGCAGTCGGCCTTTCGAGGCCACTCTCAGGAGGTGACTTCGAGTCACTCTCAGGAGAACACTTTCGGCGGCCAAAGGGATCCCCAATGACCCGCGGTGAGAAAGGCTTCCTCATTGCGGAACTTGCTGGGACGGCATTCCTGTTGCGGCTTATGGCAGGATTAACCTCCCTGCCCACAGGCTGTAGTAAGTACACTATTCACATAAGAAGCCTTATCTTCTCGAAAAGAGGGGGAAACAAAGAAACATTAGCAGTTGGGAAAATTTCGAAAATCGCCCACACAGCGACGCGACAGCAGCGCCAGCGGGAGCGGGACTGTGGTCGCCCGGAGAGCGACTGCTGTCGCCCAAGTAGATGGCAAATTTTTGGTCAGAGCGGAGAGACAGCATTGCTCGAGTCGCGCTCCGGTCCCGCTCCGAGCGATGGTTTGTCTGAGCTAATGTAATTTGAGCCAGCTAAATGACATTACGTATGTCCACCGTTACGTACTGTAAACTTGAGATTATCGACAAACGGGCTCCATAGTCGTGGTCAACACACTGAATAATCCCTGCACACGAGTTTAGAGCTAGATCCGAAATTTTTTTGGAACACCCTAAAGTTGCCTTATCTAACCGTGAAGCTTTGAAAGCGCTTATAACTCCGCTAAGAGAGCAGTTACACAGCTGCGGACGAAGGATTCGAGTCCTACACCAGGGTGGTAGTAAATGGTGTGTTAACCGCGAATAAACCGCCACCTCCAAGCCGCCAACATACCGCGAATTAAATGCAGTAGAGCCGCCAAATTAACACGTATTAACCGCCACCTCCTGGCCGGCTACGAACCGCGAAATAGAAGCCACGGTTTGTTGCCGGTTTAACGAAAGCTGCCCTCTGCTTACACATACATTATGCGTGACCTTCGTCCGCATAAGTATTTTCTACACTTGGACACGAACGACGTTAACGGTGGAAAGACGAGGGATCGGGAAGATTATACAAGTGATGCTATTTATTTTATTCATTAGGAAGAGCTTTCAAAAGGAACTTCGTAATATTTTGCTTGTTCGGAACACGATCAAAATGCAATTTTTTAAAATTTCCTTGTAAATCCTAATTCTCGTAATTTTTTGTGAGCTCCGTGAGTTTTCAGGACCACTCTCGAAAAGATGTGTTAGATTAATCATTAGCCTCAATCAATCAATTGCGTGTGATCTGACAAAAGTTTGCATTTGTGTTAACTTTGTTAACTTTTTTTTTGATATTTTCCAACAAAAGTTTTTTTGAAAAACAAAAAATTTATCGGAAGGAAATTTCGAGTGAACGAAAATTTGAGAATTTCTGGATGAATTATTTACAAGGTGTTCTTGAAAAGGTAACGCTAGGTGCGAAACAGACATTCCGCAACTCGTCGAGTAATGCATAAATTTAAAGAATGTCCTGCATTCAACTGAAATAGATAGTTAAAAACCTATAAGAATGATGATAAACTAGATAGTCTATTTTCGTTCTTGAAAAAGAATTCTATTGTTTTTTTTTGGAAGTGTGCAACTCAAGTCTGGCGTCCGAGATTGGGGTAATGGTGTGGTTTCGGTCATTGATGCAGTTGAATTTGTGAAGTGTTTGCCGTCTTCTCAAAATGAAACTAATCCATCACCCGCAGTTAGTGCTGAAAATATATAGAAACACTGTTACACACTCATATGCGCATCGTTTAAGGAAAAGATTTTGTACACATATTTCAAGGTAAGAATTTGAAACACTTCGAGTGGCTCTACCAATGCACCAAAGCAACTGCGTCGCGGACCATCAAAAAAATAAGAGGCCACGATGGCACTGATCTGGCAATGAAAGAGGAGTATTAGAATCTTGCAGAAAAAGGAGAACAATTACAGTTGGTTTTAGAAACAAGTTCGCATTTATTTCCCGCAAAATTCGCCCGATACGCCCCGACTAATGCTGATTAAACATTACTAAAGATCAAATCACTTGAAAATCAGTGGCTTGGAAAATTTTCATTTTTTTGCACTGAAAAAGTTGTGGAAACCTTTTCGAAACGCGAGCAAGCAAATAATTTACTGCATACTCCTCATAGCCTGTGCTATTCAATGAATTATGAAAATGAAACTAACCTGATAATAGCGAAGAGAATGAATTTCGGAAGAAAATAAACAAAAGCGGAGAAGTGTCGGCGCTCGCCAAAAAAATAACAGCTGATTGGGAGGGATTGATTAGTGCCACCAAAGAAGACGGCCAACGTGTTTCAGCAATGATCCTTGCTTTGCTTTTGATCCCTCATCGCCCGTTTCCCTGGCGGAAGCCGTTAAAAGACTCTCCCTTGGAACACCTTTCAGTTTTAAAGATAGGGTGACGTCCTGGATCACAATCGCTAACAGTGCTATCAAACTTCCTTAACCCTCTTCGTTAATTATACTCGTACTTGCCCTCAGTATAGATGGTCAAAACTGTTCCTACTGTATCTTGTTAACCGCATCCAAAAACTCCTCGGGAGGAGTTTTCCGTTAACCGCCAGTTCATCTCGCATTTCAGCACTATTTCCGTGCTGTCTGCGAGAGTATGTTAAACGCGAACTTACCGCGAGGATGCCACATAGCGGATTTTTAGAGAAAAAACAGACCTGAAAACGTTTTGAAAAGGCTATTTTTCGTAACAAAGGTTACAATTGTCGCTTTTTCGAGGCGTTTCCATTGAAAGTGTATAAGAGGCCTACCACTGGGGGATGTTAGGGTGAAACTAGAGCGAGTTCTCTCTTAACTATCAAGAGTTATCATTACAATCTGGTGTGGTCAAACTCGCGTTTAACGCGAATTTAACTCCTGTTAACTCGCGTTTAACACACCCAATTACTACCACCCCAGAGAATGGGTATACAAACGCATTATTTAGGTATTTCGCATAACCGTTTTGTCCGAGGGTCTTTTCCTTGTTAGTGCGCAACGACTTCGCGATGCCAGACGATGCAACTATGCAGAGCCCCCTAGGCACATCACTGTTATAAGTAAACCCTTCTATGAACAGCTTCTGACTCCATGTATCTGCGCTTCTATGTACAAACATGAATAACGTCAAGATTCGCTCCCAACATTCTTACCTGCAGTTACACCAACAAGAGGTATCAAATTCTCGAGATTCGGAACGATTACTGCCAGAAGGACTGAAAAAAATATAACTGATTGCATATTAGGCCGGATTCATCAAATACAGTGAGTCCAGAAATGATAGGCTCACCCTTGAAAACCGAGGTTTTCAAAACGCTTCACAGTTTGGCGATCCATACTGTTCACTATTGAATTCAGCAGTGCAAAAAACTTGTGCATACTCAAACTTATGAATACTCCACGATGTTGAACAATTTTGAGGTAAATTCTCGGTTTTTTCATCGTTCAGAAATGATTGACTCACTCAGTAAAAATTCAAAATTCTTACTTCGAAAAATTTCTCGCTTCAGGTCCATTGCATATCATTGACGTGGGTACATCGTACATCGTTTTTGCTAGTATGGGACGTGGTAATTCTCTTATCTCTGAACAAGCCCAGATTCGTACCCTCGCCTCTGTGGGACTGAGTCAGCGAAGAATAGCGGCCCAAATCGGACGTTTGCAACACTGTGTTGGGCAGTTCATTAGAGATTCGGCTTCTTATGGAAAGGCGAAGTCTACCGGACGCCCTAAGAAGGTCACCAGTCAGGATTCCCGAAGGATCAGTTGCCTATGTTCCAACAGCACGCTGTCACTGAATTAAGCCAAGTCTGAATTATCGCTTGATGTTTCGAAAACAACTGTCTGGAGCACCTTAAACGGCAATGAAAACATCGTCTGCCAAGTTATGAAGAAGGCCCCGTCAATGTCCGCCAACCATAAAGAAGCTCGACTAGAATCCAAAGAAGGACACCCAAAAACCATTTCTCAGATTTCATGCTTACGTTGAACAGAGCCACTCTTTGATCACAATGGTATCTCTGAAATCGTTCGAGATCCCCAACAAACGCAAATATGACTCCTTGGAAATGCATGTAATTTGACGGCGAAAATTTGGTGGACGAGTTGTCTCAGGCCTGTATTTCTCTTGATTAGCAGTCGCGGCAAGAGAACAAAACAGGATGAGGAGATAGATTGGAAAGGGAGTGAAGAACGACGACTTGGTTGAAAATCATTCATCCATCTTTCCGCTATTGAGATCGGAAATCAGGAAGGGGGCGGGGCCTGTGGTGGTGGCTGGAGGGGGTCGGGCCTGTGGTGGTCGCTTATATCTCGCTTATTTGGAGGAATTGAGATCTGGCATTTGGCACGTGTTATACAATAGGGGTCTTCTACACAATCACACGAAAATCTCAAAATTCATATCTGAGGGTGTACCGCGCCTTTAACGCTGATAGCCATTACGATGTGAATCAGAGGACCATTTTCAAACTACGGAAGCTTTTTATGATTTGAACGTTTCTAAATTTTGGATAAATTTAGCTTAAATTTTGTTTTGAGATGGGCAGCAGATCTTGCGGTTACACCTGAACACCGTTTTCAATAATTATATTCCGCCATAACTAACCGCTCCGCTGCTAACTACCTCTGACTTGAATTTGAGAGAAAAACTGCTTCAAAAATTGGCAATTGGGAGAAACGATGGAGGAGTAGTGAAAACAATGAAAACGACGGTACAAGCCTCGCCTGCGTAGCGGAGAGTTTCAGGCCACACACCCTAAAGGGGTCTGCAGAGTTGCGCCGCGGAGAGTCTCGCTGCGGCGGGGCAATGATGGAGAGTGGGGGGCGCCACGCAGCCGTCGGGGCCAGCGACGTGCCGCGCGAGAGCGGCGACGCGGGTACCTCGTCGAGTGTTTTCGTGTCAGCGAGGGGTGCCGCTATCGATCCTTTCAGTGTTTTTGTTCCATTGTTTAATCATCCATGCGATTTTTTCCTATTTCCTTAACACCTTTCCATAAACGCTTGAACACTTTTCCACTCGTTCGTGACTTTCTATGTGATCTATCCCGATTCACTGCCCGAGGCAATTGATTTCATTAGTTTTGTTTTTTGCTGAAATATTAGTGATTCTAAAGAGAATTTCCGGATCGACGAAGCCACAGGATTTTATGTTTTCCCTTTCTGAGAGCGTAACCCTCAATTAAATTTTTTTCAAAAAACAAGTGAAAGTTTAGCAATCTTCGAGATGCTTTTCAGTTCTGCCGCCTCTAAAATTCCAATTTCTGTTCATATGTGGTTTCATGGTGAATCCAATCGATTGCCAAGAATATGTTCACACACTTATATTTTTCAAAAGCTCGATTTAGCATAACGGGAAGTGATTACAAAATTTTGAAATCGAAAAAAAAATCAAACTCTGGCGTGACATGAATGAGGTTGTACGTAATGGATGAAAATAAAGAACGAATGAGGCAACGCTGCCACTCTGCGAGGCATAGAAATGCGCCGCCGCGTCAGGTTTTGGCCACGCCCCAATCCTCTCGCTCGGTGGCGTGCCGCCGGGCGGCGCAACTCTGCAGAGCCCTTAACACGGCGTTCAGAGATTTCGCGGGCGACGCGATTGCACATGTCAGTGCTACGCGAAAATCGCGTCACGCAGGTATTCAGATGTGAACGCTATGCGACTTCGTGCAACTGAGTATATACACAATTTCTCGCAAACAAGCAACGACAATGTTTTGTAGCGTTACCAACAGTTTTTTTCGTGTTCTTCCAAGTGCATGTGGTCCTACAAATGATTGTTTCATTCCTTTCATTGTTATACACGGTTGCTTCAATGAAGGAAACACTGAAGAAAATTAGCAACGAGTTTGCCATCGCGCGACGCCCATCACATCGCGCGAAGGCGAATTGCGCGTCCTCTTCACTGTGAACGCCCCGCGAAGACGCGACGAAGCGTGATTGATACGTAGGCTGATTACAACATCGCGTCGTGCCGCGAATGAACTCTGAACGCGGCCTAACCAAACGCCCGCTCGTGAAGCGCTGGCGTTGGTAGGTATGAATAGCGCATTAGAGCAGCTGTGGGTGGCATCAGACAGCTGCTAGTGTAGACACGATAAGCATCGATTCTGCGTGCCGCCGCTCATGAACCCTGCCTGAGCGGAATATTGAAAATAATGAGCAGTTCGAAAACTTTTGGCGCCATGTTTAAAAACTGCGTCTTCAAAGCAGTAGTGCCCAGAACTTCGAATTTGGTAGGCCCGTTGTTAAATTATTTAATTCATTCGAAGTTATTTGATTATGGATATTCATTCATTCGAATTAGAGAATCGAATATGTTCATTCATTCGTTCATTCGAAGAATTTGAAGTCGAATATATTCATTCATTTGTTTATTCGAAAGTCTTGAAGTCGAATTTATTCACTCATTCATTCATTCGGTCCGTTTATTCAAAAAGCACAACTATAGTCGCTATATACCAAGTCGAGGTCACACTCATCGCGGCCTGTTGGCGCAATGACAATGGATGCTGCAGTAAAAAATGAGTTCATGGATTCGAATCCATGACGATCTCGTTCAGCCCCCCCCCTTGTGAAACGCTCATATTCCTGTACCATTTTCGATGAAGTTTGGCCTCGCGAAATTTCGACTCACACAGCGCCATGAGGGCCGGAAGCTCAATCCCATTTTTGGGGACTAGAGGTCGCAATAACTTTGCTATATTCGAATTCTGCGATGAAGAGTGACCCTGGAAGTGTGCATTTGAATCAAAATGGGCGTTTTGTGTGAGTATCCCTCCCTTGTTAGTTCCGTATGCGACGGGAGCGCCCACGAGAAATATGGCGACCAATCGGCGCACGCGACATGCGTGCGAGCTACTGAGTGGTCCGCAGAGATCTCTTTCGCGGTTACGGCACCATACAAGCGTTGGTCATATCTATGCTTTGGCTAATATATTTGCACGACTTGATTTGTGCTTCTTAACCTTAAAGTTCAACATGTTCAGGAACCATATAATAGATAAATACCCACATGATACTAGGACGATGCCACTCCTCAGGGCATAGTCAACCATTATTATCATCTTCTCTTTATTTATGGATCTTCCTTCCACCATACGTAACACTGACGGGCGGAGACTTGTGGTGAGTGTGTAGAGCTGGAGCAAATAGCCTGTATAGACAACCAAGGCCAGCAGGGCCTTCATGCCAAGGTTGAGACTGAAATGATTTGATTTATCGCAACATCGCAGGCAGATTGTACACTTAGGTCCGTGGGTTGCTTCCTTAAGAGCAAACATTTAAATTTCACCCGCGGCTGGTTTAAATCTCATCGGCGGCTGGCGGTGCGGTAAGCTGATCAGCTGCGCTCTTCTCTCGGTCTGAATCGATTAGTGGGCTGGCGCACGCGACCGCCCCGCCTGGCGCGGGTGAGATTTGAATGTTTTTTTTTGAGGAAATAAGGCACGGACCTAAATATACTGTGTGTTATCGGATTTTTCGGTGAACAACTGAACAATACTCTTCTGCAGCAGATCTACACTATTTATCCGTGGGTTTGTTTACACGCACGACCTCTTTTACAATTAGGTAATTCCATTGAGGGCGAACGCCCGCAGCCAAATAGCAATATTAATTATTGGCTATAAACCCATTCAGTAGCACCCCGGTGGTCAACCATCCATTTCCTTCCTCAGCCTTCACCTGTTGCGCCAGAAACTGTACCTAACGCGTTATGGGTACATATGTAGGCTCTATAAACGAGCGCCTTTGACTCTATGTACTCTTGGTAATTATCAAAGGTATTGTTGATTCGAGAAGTTTGTTCCATAACATCGCGATCAGAAGTACAGTAGCGAACAAAAGTCTTCGGACACGGCCTTTCCGGCCAACACGGCGCGAATAATGTTTTTATACATATCCTGGCATGGCCTTAGCGAAACTTGATGAAACTTTAGTATATTATGGGGCATCACAACTCTTGCTTTACACATACACAAGATCAGGTTTCGAAGGTGCAGTTTTTAAATATAGAATTTATTTATGATTTCGTGGTAATATTTGAATATAGGACCATTTCCTCAAAACATGGCTATTACAATTCCAAACCAGTAGCAGTTATTCGCCATTCTAAGGCCTTCGAAACCATTGTACAACCTTGTAAAAAACTGATCTCTATCGAAGTTTTTTTAGAAATAAAGTCGAAATAAAATTAGGCGATATTGCACCCGTTAAGTGTCTCTCCTCCACGTCATCGAAACAGAGCAAAATTTATGTATCAGTTGTACTTTGTCAAAGCTTATGAAGTACATAGTTTGGAATGGTTATGGGACGACTAATTTTATAGGAATGAATTTCCAAAAATTATCTTCAACCTGTTCAATTTTCGGTCTTCAGAAAAATTCTGATAGAGAATATTTTTTACAAGGTTATACAACGGTTCAGAAGATCTTCAAACAGTGAATAACTGGTACGAGTTTGGAATTGTAAAAGCCATGTTTTGTGGGGATATTCCTAATTTAAAATGAAACCACAAAATGATTAATGAATTCCATATTCAAAAACTGCACCACCAAAACCTAATCTTGTGTATATGTAAACCAAGAGCTGTGATGCCCCATAACATACTATAGTTTCATCAAGTTTCGCAAAGACCAAGCCAAGATATGTATAAAAGCATTATTCGCGAAAAGCCTTGTCCAAAGACGTTTGTTTGCTACTGTATGTAGATGGTTATTTTGATAACCCTTCGAGTTTTGATTGGATGCCATCGAATAAGTTAATTTTACAATGTTGATAGCTGAATTGGGGAGAACGGATTAAATTTGATTGGCCGAATTTTTTTCGGAGTACCATGTTTTCGGTATTTGAACAGTCGAGGGCTTTATTTTTCAACCTTTCCGAAAACATAAATTCTCCTTGCCTATCCTAATCAGAAAGAGCTCGCATATTCGCTGAGCAGCTAGGACACATCATGGAGGTTTCTAGGCCAAGGCCGTTCCCTAGCTGCTGAAAAAGTGGGCGTAACGGGGCGAAACCACCGCAGCATACGCAGTTGCCAGTTTTGCGTTTGAAACCCCAGTTCACGGAACATATGCTGCTCCCAGCCTTGGTATCCACGCCACATCTCGCAACCTATGCTGCTCCCAGCGCGCGTCCGAGTGCGACAAGGTGCGCTCACCGTCGGCAGTGTTCCGAGACGCTCACCATCACTGAAATTTCCCGGCCTGACATACCCCGGGGACATGCCACTGTGGTAATCCGCTTTGGGGTCCACAGAGGGGGGGGGGAGTCACCCCACTGCCACGGTCCGCAGTGGGTGCACCCCACCGTGGACCGTGGGGAGGTGACCCCACAGTTGGGTACCACCTCCTCCCGAGCCGTGGGGAGCCCCCTCCCCTCGGCGACAAAAATTATCCTCCGGTATCCGGTGGATCTTTTGGGGTGCGTCCCAAGAACATTTCCATGGTAAAAGGCTTCCACGGAAACGTAGCCACGGCCACGTGGAAGCAATTTACAGTTATATTTCGTGACCATGAGAAACAGGTTTGTTCATAGAAAGGCTATTTGCCCTCCCACGGCGTCGTGGGAACATTCTTGGAACGCACCCCTGGTGAGTGACTCGAGGCCACCTTCCAGGTCCGACCCCAAAGAGCCGACTGAAACACACTGTGAAATGAGAAGCCTTTTGTACCAGCAACATTGTTAATACTTTTGTCTATACATGTCAGGAATAGACCTGTTAGGAAGAGGGTTTGGCGGAGCCAACCAATGGCGAGCGGCCGCTGGCTCTAGGACATTTTTCTTCCGTAGGGCGCCGGAGCTCCGCGACATATGCTGCACTTCCAGCATCATGGATCGATATCCTTCGACGGTGGGGTTTGTAACGCTGAGTCCATCAGCCAATCACAAACTGGTGGGCGGTCGTCAGCAGATATCTCCATGATGCTGCTCAGAAAATGAGAGGCCGTTTCAGTGCCCTAGCTGCTCAGCGAATACCTGAGAGGAGTGTATAGAGACGGTGAGCCTTAAAGGCATCGTAAACGATGAAAACCGTGCTTGGGTTTTTGTCGTTTTCATGTTGTTGTATACCTATAGTGACTGAAGGTTGCGAAAAGCCCCCTCAAAAACGTCAACTTTTCAAGAAGATCCGAATTTCAAGGAAGCTCAAAACAAACTTGAAGTTCCCGCCGACATCAACTTGAGATAGTTGCGCGAAGAACGCAAGGAACAGTTTTACGACTTGCTCCTTGGCGCAGCGTTGGAAGCATTCACCGAGGACGCCATTCAGACGAGCGTCAACGCGCCATCGCCGGCAGCGACCACGGAGTTTTTTTCCTTGTAACAACGGATAGTCCCCAAGGCCGGTCCCCCAAACCCAGGAAGCCCTTTTGAGGTAAGCGAATATTCAATCAGAGGCAATTTTGAAACTCCACACTTTCTTAGTGGCATTGTTGTGACTCACTAGTCCAGATGAACGCAAAAGCTGGAATTGGGTTTTCATCGTGTACGATGCCGTTAAATTTCAACAAGAGACCCCATGAGTCATATCTCAAGAGTCATGAATGCTTAAAGGCAGCATACACGCTCGTAAACGTAATTGAGATAACAACGGAACTATAATAATATGGCTCAGAACACAACGCCTACGCATTTTTTTGAAGCGTTAAAAACGACCCACAATGCCGCTACACGAGTTAGAAGTCAGCCCCGTCCTGTATTTCTCCGCCACCTGTATTTGCCGTTTTCCTCCAAAACAGGGGTGCTGGACTATTTCTACCGTCGTCCATGTGTGTGGTTTATCTATTGTACCTATTCCACTACCCACAGACGTCGCCGACGGTGAGAATGACCTAGCACCCCATTTTTGGAAGAGGACGCAAGGGCAGTTACACGGGCGGGGCCAACTTCTCAGTCGTGTAGCGTCATTGTGGGTTGTTTTTGACGTTTCAAAATGCGTGAACGTTGTGTTCTGTGCCATACACTCTAATTCCGTAGTTATCTCAATCACGTTTACGAACGTGTATGCTGCCTTTAACAAGGTGCACTAGACGTGTAAGTATAAAATAAACTAAGTATTGGTCGGTCGAACTCCACAAAATTAATCGTATTAAAATTACTGTGCCAATCCTGCTCAATAGGATCGATTTCTCTACTGTAGAAAATCACCTTTGGAATGAACTTCTACGTCAGACCTGATCCGTGCCGGTTGAATGTATGGTCTCCGTGTTACATTTAGTCTAGTTAATCAACCCGGCGTGATCATTGCGGCTGGCTGTGCGCCGTTGGTGCTATCATCGGCCAACGGGGTTTCGATTGCGCGCGGCGATCTACTAACAAGGGAAGTGTTCTTGGCGGCAAATGTATCTGTAAAAACGACTAGTATTGTCAGTATCTCTTGGGCCACCAGAGTGAAACCGCGCAGTATCCCGCCCCGAGCTGCAGGTTTCAAGAAGTCACAAGCTTGAAACGATCGTTTTCTCTGCTTTTTGTAGCTTCCGAAACGCGCATCGGTCTTCGGAAAATCCGGAAACGGACTTCATAAATGCGTTTAGCGCCCAAAACTACCCTCCTGAGCAAAGTTTGAGTAAAGGCACATTTTCCAAACTTTGTCCAGAGGGCGTTTAATTATACCAATTAGAGGGCTCTCGAAGCGCTCCGAAGAAATGTTCTGAATTTTCTTATTTGGGGCGCTGATCACGACTCCGGAGTTTATCTGTCGATTTTCCAAAGTTTCCGACTGAATTCGTTCAAAGCCTCCAATTCTGGGAAAGTTTCTAGGCTAACGATTCTCTGAACGCTGGGTTGAAAATGGCTCAATATGTTTCTCTGGGGGTCATTGAGAGTGTTAAACACGAATCTGAAGTCCGCTAATCGATTTCCGAGAGATTACGGTAGATTGCGGTGGATATACGGTAGTTCGGTCAAAGTCCTAGAATTGACTCAAAAATTCTATGCGGTGTTTAATCGGGGTGCTGAATACGAATTTAATGTCCATTTGTCAATTTTCAAGATGCTAATGT
This sequence comes from Aplectana chamaeleonis, assembly GCA_029168955.1. Classification (NCBI taxonomy): domain Eukaryota; kingdom Metazoa; phylum Nematoda; class Chromadorea; order Rhabditida; family Cosmocercidae; genus Aplectana; species Aplectana chamaeleonis. The sequence continues at coordinate 84,745 of JAPDOI010001259.1, forward strand.
AGGTTTTGCCCCCTATATGACATTGTACCTATCGTAACCTACAGTAAACCTAAGAACTTCAAAAACAGGACCTCAAGCGCGTTCTCAGCACCCTATTTAAACCCTACATACAAGTTTTGAGCTGAATCCGGAAATTTTTTTTGAAACAACCAAAACATGCCTCATGCCTCGTACTTTTGCCTTCTTCTGGAGCTTGGAAAGCGCTTCTAACTTCTTGGAACCTACTGCTCGGGCAGAATACTGTGCAGTTTTACTATGGAGGCACAAGAGATACTAACAAAATTAGTCGTTTTCGCAGATGCGTTCACCACTAAAAACACTTTCCTTGTACAGTTAGGTGCGTAGCTTGCTTCCTCAAGAAAAAACATTCAAATCTCCTCCTCGGCTGGCGCATGCGGTTTGAGTCTCAGCCGCGGCTGGTGCGGGCGATTTAAATCTCACCGGCGGCTGGCGGTATGGTAAGCTGATCAGCAGCGATTTTCTCTCGGCCTGAATCGATTAGCGGGCCCGCGCACGCGATCGCCGCGCCAGCCGCAGGTGAGATTTTAATGTTTTTCTTTAGGAAGCAAGCCGCGAGCCTAACTATGTCGCTTCAGTCGCTAGACTCTTTTTCCTTTGTATGTATACTTGATTTCCCGTAAAATCTGATCCTGGAGCGCCTGACGCTGCATTGATCTCTAACCCGTACTGAACCGCACCGTGAATTTTTCAGAGAACGTCCATAAAAGTCTGCAAGGGAACAAGGTCGAATCCCGACGTGTGCTGTGGGAAGTCAAGATCGAGTTCCTGACCAGTTCGTCTTGAATTCATAACTCCATGTTGTGGTTAGCGTTCCTATATGTCATTAGCTCAGAACGTAAATTTCGTGACAGATCCCTTTTCGATTCCATTTAGAGAAAAATCGCTGGACATGTTTTTTCATCGTCTAGGGGCCATTGAATATGCTTCTCTAAAAACCACTCATATCGCTAAATACGTCCAGGGACGTCAAATTTGTGGGCGTGCAAGAAGATCATTACCACAAATACATAGTGTACTATCTGCTTGCGTATGTATCATGCGTGTTGACTGCAGCTTAGAGTCAGATCCATTCATAACCGCTTCATTTCTTTTCACAGAAGTCCTACCCCTCATTAAGACCTGATTATGTGTTGTCCTCCGCTCATTAGCATGGCTTTTCTGATTGAGGGGAACTGTACGCTATTGAGTTATTTTTCTTCAGAAAAAAAGTCTGTATAGAAAGACTAAACGTGAAACCCCCTTCAATTAGATGTTAGGCAACTGTCGTACTCACTAGCTGTCGTCCATATTCAGTGTGATGCTCTCTCTAACGTTGCTGCCGTAGGTGATGTATCCGAAAAATCCACAAGCTGCGTACACAATTGTCACCTGAATGACCAATGTCAGTAAGTTGAGGTTACTGAATATTTCGCAGCACTGCAAGGAGTACAAGTACCGTATTGATGAAGTAGTTTTAGCAGTGCTCTCGCAGGTAACACTTGGAGGCCAACGCATTGTTCTATGTGAAAAACTCGGAGACGAAAATCATCGTGAACACTGCCTCTAACTTGCGCGGCGGCACGGTAAAATGGTCGTGACCAAGTGCATCGCACCATAGTGCCCCCCTCCCCACTGCGATAGGCAGGACTGGTCGCATAGGGTAGCATGGCTTTCGTTGCACTTCTTTTGCTGTGACTCGCTGGGTCCCGCCGCGATGTCTGTCGTACTCAGGAAATCGTGGTTGTCACATGGAAGCGACCTGCAGGTCGAACGCGGGAGTCTGACCGTCTGCGTCACGCTTGTCGTCTGTGATGCAGCAAGACGTCTACGATTGGCTTCTTTCATCACACCACAATAGAAAGTGCAAAACGTTTAGAAACATGCTCCGTCACCTCCAAGTCACAACAGAAACAAGAAAATGTGATGAAATTTGGATTCGAGGTGACAACGGTAGGCTAATTTGCTCTCCATGTCACAACAGGAAGGGGTTGTAGGCTCCAGGTGACAACCGGGATTTCTTGAGTAAGCGATTTTGAAGCGCCGGAAACTGAAAATAATGTTCTCACTCGAAGTTCGGCTATTCGGGGAGTCGAACGCAATTATGGGGTCCATTTCCAATTTGGAGGCAGCAGGCACGATCGTAAAAGTTGTTGAGATAACTATGGTTTCCTTATTCGATTTAGCCTAACGCATGGACAAAGCGAAAACGGCTAAACGGGGTTTTGATTCGCGCGCGTCGATCTACCGTTGCAGCCCCGTCCATTTATCAGACTAAATTTATTACGTGAACTTCACGGTACTGGGGTCGTGTGGCTCCTTGTAGAACGCTCACGCCGTTGAAAGCGTCGAAAACGAGTCAGAACAACTAAATTTAGGCAACACCATGTCATAAAATTTCGTTGGCCACGCTCATGAGCTTGACCAACTCCACCCCCCCCCAATACAAACTCGTACAGATTGATCTTGCCTATACGATCACTTTGGCTGGTTTTTGATGCTTCCGACGAGGTGGGCGTTCTGGTGCAAGCTGTAGGTTGGCTCCGCTATCTCAACAGTTTTGTCGCTAATATTCTCTGTTTTGGCTGCGGTGTGACTCGTCCACTTTTACCCGACAACGAAAACAGCCGATATTCCTCTATTTGCATAGAGTTTTCGTTGGTTTTTCTTGATAGTTTCCCATACTGCCAGCTCCAAACCTGTGATTTAGTGTCGTCCATAAGTTTGTGGACACTTGATTTTCTGACATAACTGTACCGAAAATGAGCCAAAACCGCTCAAATTTGGAAGTGCGGTAGCGATTCCAAGCGGAAGTACTCATGTCTGGCCTGATCGATTGATTATCGATTTTAGTCGAGATGGAGCTCTCATCACTGCAACAGCGTTTGTGCGAGTGTGAGGTGAGTATGTTTCGAAGGCTCGCGGTCCTTGAAAAGACCGTTATTGATGCATTTTTTTGATAATATTTAAGATTCAGCTCCGTTACCAATATGCCGAGAAGAAGATCAGGTCTGGCAAACCTCCGAGAGACTATTTTCCGGATGGTGCACGAAGGATGGTCGTACCGTCAAGTTGGAACTATTTTTCACCTTGGATCTTCAACTATCGGTGAGATTGTTAGCAGAACCAAGAGAACAGGAACAACTGAAGATGCGCCGAGGCCAGCCAGGCCACGATTGACCACATCTAGACAAGATACTATCATTGCTAAAATCTCGAAGCGTAGTCGACGGCTTACCGCACCCGAAATGAAGGAACTGGCTACTTCCTACGCTATAAGAGTGAGTGGCAGAACAGTCAAACGTCTTCTGTGGTCTGTTGGATTTTATGGAAGGCGTTTTGCAAAAAAACACCCTCACACACATAAAGAATAGGAAAGCCAGATTTGCTTTTGCAAAGGAGCATCTGAACTTTACGCTGGAGCAGTGTGGAAACGTGGCTTTCAGCGATGAAAGTAAGTTCAATCTTTACGGAATAGATGGAGTGCAGTATGATAGACCTTCAGAAGGCACTAGATCCGAGCCGGCATATCAGTTACCAGCAGTAACATGGAGGCGATAACGTTATTGTGTGGGACTGCTTGAGTGGTAGGGGAGTAGGTCTCCTCCACAGGATTGAGATCACTATAGACGCCAGCGTTCACGTGAAGATTATCAACGACGTCGTGCTCCCGTACGCATGCGCAACTTTCGATGATGGGTGGATTCTCCAGCAAGACAACGATCCTAAGCACACTTCGGAGGCTGAGAGGCAGTGGTGAACATTATTGGAACACCTTGTTAAATCTACAGCAACACTCCGAGCGGGAAATACTGTCGAAAAATTTGAGCAACTGAAGCAGAAATGAGAGGAAACGGCAGAGGAGGTCATCTACAATCTTCTGTAGTCGATGCAAAGACGCTGTCAGGAAGTGATCAAGTCAACTGGCTACCCAACGCGCTACTTAAGATATCTCATCAAATATCAATGTTCGTGTTTGTAAAATGTTTCGTTTTCTTAGAAAAACGTTCGAAAAGAACTAAGTCCTATTTGACTTAAGGAGTAAATCCTCTGAAATACCTTAAAATGCATTTGAATGGAGACTTTTTGTCTACACTGTAACAGTAATTCTGCTGTTGTAGTTTTCTATATCATGACGAAGTTTGAGCAAAATCGGTTCATTCCTTCCCGAGTTATATCAAAAAAATCAAGTATGCACAAACTTTTGGACGGCACTGCATGCCATAAAATCGATACCATTTTTTGAGTGTTTCTGGTGCCTCAAAGGCAGTGTCCACGATAAAAATAGTTTTTCTGCTGTAAGGCCTATCTTGAAAACGGGCCCATGCTGATTCCAACGATGTCTCTGAAATTGAACACGACCTTCTGAGAACGGAGTTATGGTTCCTCAAACGTTGAGCTAGAGAAGCATGGTGGACGAGTTGTCCGAGGCTTGTAACTTCCGTAATTGCAGCCGATGTATGCGAGCAAAGTAAAGAGTAAAGAGAGAAGTCGAGAATGAAGGGAAGAACGGGGTCAATAATCGGAAACCATCGCTCATCTCACGATGTCAAGCTTTCACTCGTTCACGTCGGTGGGCGGGCAATGCGCTTGTGGGGTTTGCCTTGCGCTCAAAGTGGCAACTTTGGGCTCTTTTGGGGCTCTTCCTGGCTCGTTTTCATGTGTTTTTTCGACGTTAAAGTTACAGTGTGTCCCTCCACTACCCATTCCTAGTGGAATTTCGAACACTTTTTTAATCGTGAACACTGCCTTTAAAAGCAGAGTCCAACCTCAGGATCGTTTTTTCGTTCTTCTGCCTATCTCGAAAACGGTCTCACACTGATTCCAATGATGTCTCTGGAATCGTACAAGACCCCTGGAAACAAAGTTATGTCCCCTCGAAGATTGAGCTAGGGAAGCATAGTGGACGAGTTGTCCGAGGCTTTTAGCTTGTGTGATTTGCAACCGATGTATGGGAGCGGACCTGAATGGATAGAGAGGCTGAGAATGAAGGGAAGAACGGGGATATTGATCGAAAGTTATTGCTCATCTTGCCACTGTTGAGCTCGAAAGATTGTAAAGGGGGCGTGCCAAAGTGGCTTCCCTATGTGGGCGCCCCAGGGTGGCTTCCTCCTATATCTCGCTTATTCGAAGAAATCGAAAGCTCGCACTTGGTAGGTGTTATATGGGGTGGGTCCACTTCACAATCATGTGGAGATCTCAGATTTCGACCCTGAGCTTGGACTGTGCCTTTAAAAAAAGTTTAAGGTAGCTTGCAGTGGTTAACTATGTAATCCACCAATAAACGACTTCAACTCCGTTCAAAGAAATGAAGTGCAGCTATATTGGTCAAATTCGAATTTCTCATTCAAAATTTAATCTGGAAAATTGCATAGCGCACCGTATCGCCACCACTTTCTTCAGGTAACCTTCCCTTGTTAGGTATAGAACAATAATGTGCGCCGCACTCGTTCGTTCACCTCAGCAGGGCCATATGCTTGTTTATCCATCTATTTTCCGAGAATTTAATCTCGTATAGACAGCCAGGGCAGTCATCGTACGCGTAGACGAGTACAAAGGAGTTCTGAGAGATAATGCGAAGTTGTTGCCCTCTAGGTGATCTTGAGAGGAGATTCATTTCTATTTCTACTGACTACGGGATTATGTAATGAATCGCTTCTTCCTCCATGAATGGACACTTTTATTCACTTGGCTCTCTCTTATTTCTCTTAAATTCAGCGGTGCCCAATCAATTGCTGCTGATAGCATAATATCCACGAATAAAATACAAAATTACCACAAAATGAAAGTTAAAAAAGTAAATGACCACAACAGAACAAAGGGCCATGTCCCCATTGATCATGTCTTTCCCTGGCCTTCAGGGCGCCATGAGAGCCCCACACATCTCTATCTTATCTGTGTTTGCCCCGAATGCTTTGGCTGTCTTTTTGAAAATAACATGTTTTTGTTCAAAATAGAGAACGATTTTACACATTTTAACCACTCTGGGGATTCCTAATGAAACTTCAACCTCATGTTATTGTTGAGAGCGGTTAGTAAGCGGAGTAACAGTAGCACATTCTGACCAAATCGAATGTGCTTTGTATGGCCACTTTCTGGATGGAGGAAAGCCGCGTAGAATCTACACTGGAACTTCTGAATAAGTTACCTGAGACTTTACCGCTAATTGCGTGATGGCTTCATGCAACTTACTTCGAGTTCACAAGTCACTTGAAGCGATGTTACGTGCAACCTGATGATAATTTTGATCAAAGTAGCATGTGACTTGCGCTAATAATACTTGTAACTTACCCAACATTGAGGGTAACATATCAATGTTGTTACATGTAACTTGGAACCGATACGCGACGCGGCAAGCCGAGCGGCACGCGACACGGTCTCCGCACCGATACGCAGCGCGTCCTAGTCGCCAAGCGCCATATGAGTGCAGCCAGCGGTCTTTGCGGGGCTTCCAGCCGTTGGGGGGAGGCAAGTACTGTGCTTATCTGGGCCTAATTCCGGTCCGCAATTGCGTCTCGACACGCTTTGCGGCCGCACGCGTTCGTGTCAGTCGGGTTTCCAGCGCCAAAGCCGACTCTATTTGGCATTTTTATACAATTTTCTCTAATTTTTCTTAGTTTCCAGTTTCAAAAGCCCACCTAGAGTAAGCAGATCGGCGGCTGCGGCGCTGGAAGCTCTTCCGACTCGGAAGCGTGCGGCCGCAAAGCGTGTCGAGACGCCATTGCGGACCGGAATTCGGCCCAGATAAGCACAGTACCTCACTCGAATAACTGAACATCTGAGCCAGGGTACAACACGAGGTGTGGACAAGGCCGAATTTACTCAGACCCCCCCCCCCCCCCCTCCTCGGAAAGCAAACTTTTGGCGATTTTCTCAGACCCCACTCCCAGAAGTGCTCAGAACGGTTCATTTGGTCACCCGGTGAAGCTCAGACCCCGGTGTGGATATTCACAACCCGCGCCGAACCCTGATCTGAGCCCTGCCTCATTTGTGTTACCCTCTGGTTCCGGGCCTGATTTAGTGTGTGCAATCGCGGACTTGCGTCGTGGTGGCGCGACGCATCGCTTCAACGAGCTTACGCGTCCGCATCTCATCAGCTGATCATGCTGGATTTCTCACACGACCAGCCGATGAGGGGTGGGCGCGGAATCTCGTGCGAAAGCGATGCGTCGCGCCCATCGACGCAAGTCCGCATTTGCACACTCAATAAATCAGGCCCGGAACCAGAGGGTAGGTCCGTCGATCGATGTATAACTAGGGCCTAAGGAAGAAAGTACGACGAAAAACGACCGGAAGGGCGAAAACCCCGTGGACTAAGAGGTCCCTTGGATCACCCCTTTCACGTCATATGACAGTTGTCCACCGTTCGTTTTCCCAGAGGAACAGTTGCCAGAAGCCTGATTACTCTTTATCCCAAAAGATTCTCACATCCAATCATGTGCATTAAACCATCTTATTTTTGAAGGGTGTTCGCTACAAGAAACATAATACAAAAAAAACTTCTCAAGAATTTTGAAGTGCAAAACCATTGCCGACGTCATTAGTGTTCAAAGTCCGCAGTTTCCCGGAACACACCAAACAGGCGGAATAAAATATTTCAGATACTTCTTTGAACAGTTTTTTCTTCGATATTTGAGAGTTTGTGGGGCTTTCCTGACTTTTACTTCGTTGACATGCCTGCTCAAAAAAAAAACCAGAATACTAGAACATCGCATTTTGTTCCGATTTCCGCACCCATTATTCGGAAATCGGAAAGCGGAATTCCGAGGCCTAAAAACCCGCGGAAATCAAAATTCGCGAATCGGAAGTCGGAAATCCGCTAATCTATGATCACGTTAAGGGGTCGTTTATACTTCCGCCGCCGAGAGGCGCGGCGAAGTGCAACCCTATGATATCGATGGTGCTGCGCCGCGTGATAAAAACTACAGAAATGCACTGTGCCGCACCGCTCGGCGGCGGGAGTATAAATAACCCCTAAGGCAAAACCGTACTTCACGCCATTTAGCGTCCTTACCCAAACATTAACAAATCTAAAAGAGCACACTTCAGAAGTTTGTATGATTATTTTTGCTGTTATTTTGTTTTCGCAGATCTTTTTTTTTGGAAGTTGAGGGTTTATCTAATTGACTGAATTTGAGTGCATCTCTTAGATTTTTAGATGTTACTTTCTCATGGTCAGATATATTTTGTTCCGATTTCCGCACCAATTATTAGGATAGCACAAAAAGCATTTTTATCGCGAACACTGTTTTCTACTGCTAAGCCGAACAACACTTCGGCAAATAAAATCAGGAGTCCTATAAGACTGTCCGCTTTTTCCGCAAAATATGGCTTCTCGCTAGGAGTGTACCCTAGCGAATAAGTGGAAGAAGTCATTGGAAAAGTTCTTATCTAGGTCTGACTTAGAGATCTTGCTCATGCATTACCCCTTTCCGCTGTTGTTTGATGCTGTAGGAGTTTGTTTAGCAAAACGCTCCTGCGATGTCCTCACATCGCAGTGCAGGACGCTGCGATGTGATAAAATCGCGAACAAGCGCTAAACAGCAGGCGATTGCACGAAAAACTATCGTTTAAAGGCATCGTACACGATGAAAACCGAATTCCAGCTTCTGAGTTTAGTCGGACTAGTGGTTCATAATAGTGTCACTCAGAAAGTTTGGAGTTTCGAAATCGCCTCTGAATGGAGATTTGCTCAACTCAAAAGGGCTTCCTGGGTTTTGGGGGCCGGCCTTGGGGTCGATCCGTTGGTACAAGGAACAAAACTCTGTGGTCTCTGCCGGCGATCGTGCGTTGACGCGCCGTAGGGCGCAACTCCCACGCCACTCGATTTCACGTTCGGCATCGATCGAAAGCAGCTGACAGCAATGGGCGCAGAACCCTTCTAGTTTTGTTCAAGAAAAAAAGATCGCTTGTCTGAATGGCGTCCCCGGTGAATTGCTTCCAACGCTGCGCCAAGGAACGAATCGCAAAAGTATTACTTGCTTTCTTCGCGCAACTATCCCAAGTTGATGTCGGCGGGAACTTTAAATTTGTATTAGGCTTCCTTGAAATTGGTTTTTCTTGAAAAGTTGACGTTTTTGAGGGGGCTTTTTGCAACCTTCAGTCACTATAGGGATATAACAAAACGAAAAAGTAAGAAACCCAAGTATGATTTTCATCGTGTACGATGCCTTTAAACGCGATATCTCAGAAAAATGAAAACAAGTTACTTGTAACATAAAAGGGCCGATGTAAGTTACTTGCGACTTATCTCAGGTCGTTTAAGTTACATGTACCTTATCGGCGGGATACTGTGTGCGGTGCGCCTCCGATATGTTACATGTAACTTAAATGACTTGAGGTAAGTCGCGAGTGACTTAAATCGGCCAAGAAGATATTTCTAAGGGGGATGTACGACGCACAGGAGGGGTCAGGCTTACGACTGGCGTTCCTGTTGGTTCAATTAGCCAAGTTTGAGGTACTTGACCCCACACCAGCAGTGAAAGCCCTGCACAGCATTTTTTATTCGTAGTGTGTGGTCTGTGACGCGCCCTTCGCGTCGCGGTCTGTGACCCCGCACTGTGTGGTCTGTGACGCGAAGTAATATTTATATTACAAGCAACATGTTTTGCTTTTTCTGAGATGAGCGCGATGCCATCGCGCGTAGCAGCCACGCAAATGCCGCGTGCGACGGTTGACCTCACCGCGATGATTTTTGTCGCAATAGCACCGCTCTAAGTAAGATTCCGCCCTGACGCGACCAAACACCGCCGCGATTACGTGTGCGCAGTGTTTGAAGGAGACAACGGTCTCAACGTAGACAGCAGGTTATCGTCCATTCCAGCTTTCGCTCCGCCCCGTTTCCTCGCCTCTTTTGCGATTGGGAAACGTTTGAACCACCACCCGCACTCCTACTCAGAAAAATCAAAACAAGTTACTTGTAATATAAATGTAACTTACTTGAATGTCTCAAGGAACTTACATTTATATTACATGTAACATACATTTATATTACATGTAACTTACATTCGAATTTTCACTATGGGTGGCCATCACGTGACGCAGACCACACGCGTCACAGAGGGCGCGTCCCAGACCACACACTACGCAACAATATGCTGTGCGCGGCCATCCCTGCTGGTGGGGGGGGTCAAGTGCCTCAAACTTGGGTAATTGAACCAACAGGAACGCAAGTCTTAAGCCTGACCCCACGAGTGCGTCGTATATCCCCCTGGGAAATATCTTCTAGGCCGACTTAAGTTACTTGCAACTTATATTATGCCATTTAAGTTACATGTAATACATCGGAGGTGCACCCCACGCAGTACCCTGCCGATATGTTACATGTAACTTAAATGACCTGAGATAAGTCTCAAGTAACTTACATCGGCTCAGATATGTTACAAGTAACTTGTTTTCGGCCTTTTATGTTACAAGTAACTTGTTTTCATTTTTCTGAGTAGTTGCGTAGCGGCTCCCTCCCTCCAGAGATCGGCGATAAACTTATCGGATTTATGTCAGGGTTAACGGTGAAAAAGGAGTAGGACGCTGAGTTGTAGGAGGACCTTTTTATTCAACGTTGCCGTTGCAGAGTGGTTTCCTGCAAACGTGATACAAACACCATCAGGAACAGGGATGTGCGTAATTGCAACTAACGACTAACAAATTTAACAACTAACGGGATTTTTGCGTATACGACTAACGATTAAAGACTAAATAATAATATTTTCGTAAGCATTCACAAAATTCGCTAGAAAGCCAATAGTCATTCACCCGAGCCTTACACCAGGATTAATTCATATTGCCTTGTTGGTTGTTCTGGGTGAATGGTACAAAATAACAATAGCCTTCAGTATGTATTATTTCTACTGAAAGTTCTGGAACCCTCACATTAAAACCCCAACCGAACGTCACGCAAGGTTAGGCGCAGCGTACATGCGACTTCGCTTCGGTCTCGCTACTTTATGGTAGGCTCATTGAACCGGTTTCGGCAATAACCGGCTCCAGCGGAGATTATTGCAGAGGACACTATCAGAGGTATTAATATGGAGCGGTGCCTGCAGGCCACCACTGCGGGCCTTTCCCAGCTGGCCCGCGGTCTCCGTCCTCCGGCCGCCCGCTTTTGGCTCGCCGGCCAGCTTCATGTCGATGGCCCACCGACCTTTTTCAGCTGGGCCCGCGATCGTTATTTGTAATATTATTTACCTCAAGCATGTCACCCCAGGTCCACGGCGGAGAAACGCCCCGCCTCGGTCCGCCGCAGTCTGCGGTGAGGAACCACCCTCCTCGCGGATCGCGGCGAAACATTCCCCCCCCCAGCCGAGAGGATACCCTATCCCCCTGCGGTCAAAAATATGCTGGCCTCCGGAAAGCGACTCGAAGTCGCATTCCAGGGCCGGCATCAGAATGCCGAATGAGGACTCGAGTGAGATGAGGCGCCGTTTATTCCGGCTGTCCACGTGTCATCCACCGGGACTCCCGAACCGAGCAACGCCCACTTTGTTTCTAGTGACTCTGCCGCTGGGTGTTATGCAGCAGACCCGCTCTCGAAATTTTCCCGGGCGAGTCCCCCGATTTGCCTGGGTGAGCAAAGAACAAATAGTGCAAAGTCGGTGCAATTCTCCGTGTCGTTACCAGCAGGTAGATCTTAAATAACATCATATAACGCAGAATGGAAAAGTTTGCGCTGGTAAAAAGCAAAAAGTTCAAGATTCGCTCGGTTTCCCATATTATTTCTTTTCTTATAGAAAAATTGCAAAAATTGATAAACACACGCTCTCGGGTGTTAGGCTTTCGTGCATATTTCAAATTATGTATACGTAGGCTTGCCGTTTGAACTAGGTTCTCTAGCAAGGAAAGAATTGTGTCTTTAATGGCCATGAATGTTTTGAAGATCATACATCTCATCATGCCTTCCTTTTTCTATTCATAAGGGCTTTTTTGCCTCAACTGTGCTTATTTTCACAGCCTAGATTTTTAACGACTAATGACTAACGAATTACAAATTTTCTATTACGCGCATCCCTGGTCAGGACGCTCGCTTGTCGACCTGGTGTTCGCCGACGACATAGTGCTTTGTGCAAGAATAACGCAAAACCGCAATGGACTGTGACCCTTGTTCGGAGCTTTTCGATTAATTTCGAATTTCTAGCTTTTACAAATATTACGAGTTGCGAACTTTTTGAATATTCCGCAAATTTGAACTCTCTGAATACTGAATGGATATTGCTATGCCAACGAGGTTGATAGATGAAAATTTTGTTTGCGGCTCGACATTTTGACCTTAAAGGCACAGTACGCCCAGGAATTTAGTTTTCAAATTTCATGCTTATCTTGGAGAGAGTCACACGCTGATCACAGTGGTATCTCAGTAATCTTCCAAGACCCCCTCCAAACAGAGGTATGGCTCCTAAAAGATGCCTAGAATTTGAGGGTGAAAAATTGGTGGACGAGTTGTCTCAGGCCTGTATTTCTCTTCAATCGCAATCGCTGGGTGAGAGAAAGCCAGGATAAGGAGACAGTCCGGTAATGGGCTGAAGAACGACGACTTTTTGGAATTCATCCATCCATCGAGCCGCTATCGAGTCCGCATATCTACTAGGGGGTCGGGCCTGTGGTGGTGTGCGAAGGGGGTCGGGCCTTTGGTGGTCGCTTATATCTCGCCTATTTGGAGGAATTGAGATCTCGCATTTGGCACGTGTTATACAGGAGGGGTCTTCTACACAATTACATGAAAATCTCAAAATTCATATCTGAGGGTGTACTGCGCCTTTAACATCTCCATCATTGGGCTCGCAAATTCACCTTTAAACGGAATAAGTCCGCTGCCACTGTTAGTAGTCGAGTGAGCGAGAGTGTCTTAATATTTCCTATTTCCTAGTGGCTTTTCAATCACTCGTACTTAGTTTCAGAGTTTGCCGCAGCCTATAAACTTCATCTTCGCCCTGTCGCCTGTCTCTCAAAGGGATTAAAGGCAGCGTACGCGCGAAAAAAAAACCGTTTCCGATTTTTTTACTATTTTGTGCAGGTAGGTCTAACAGGTTGTGGCGTAGAGCCAATAGGCCTCTCAAAACACTCACATTTTCAAGAAAACCCCGTTCGAAAATCCGGGAGCATTCAATTTAGTCTTTAACGCCTATCTTGGTGTGAACTCAGTAATATACAAACATCGGATCTGGGACACCTTAGGTCTGCTTTAGGAATATCTCCGAAAATAAGAAGTTTTATGTACACATGTTTTAATGTGAGGATATCTCTAAATGAAGAGTCATCATTTTGGAATCGCCTAAAGTGGCGCTTCTGGTCCGCGTGCTGGATGATTGAACGGAAAAACGCCATTTCAGACCCTAGAGTAGTTTTCACGAGGCTATATTACCATGATTACGTAACATTGAGGTCTCAAGCTTTTCTAACTATCTCCACTTCGTTGAAGCGTCGGACTGAGAAGAAAAAAAGTGTTTTTTTTCGCCGGACGCTGCCAGAAGTTAGTGGGGATGGACAACGTATTGAGCTTATGGACGCTGTCTTAGCGGATGGAGTGGTTGAATTGCACGGAAGCACGGAAAGTGAGCTGTTTAGGGGTCTGCTCGAATATATCTGTCTACGACTCTATCAAGGCCTTTGCAGAAAAATCGGCACAGTGTATCATAGCATGACACGGAACAGGTGCCAGCACCTCCCTACACCTTCAAAGCAGTGCTCACGATAAATCCCGTTCTGGAGGTTTTGGTGTGAAACGCTAAGTTGGCAAATGCTGATGATAGGGTCGATGAAAGTAGCGAAAACGCGAAAACGGCTTCGAAAGTTATCCCAGTGCTCCTACCTATACCGGTCCGCCCCCCCCCCCATTCGGACGAGCTTGTGGAGTCGGCAAAAGGCAAATTGCCAAGCAACTCTGCCGCGTTCAACCTTGTCGATTCGCGCACATTTCGCCATTAGCGCGCGCTTGCGGGAATCATTTGTGTACCGTCACAAATCTACAAAAGTACACGAACATGGTTTTTTACATCTTCGGTGTGCGGGAAAAATGGTCTGTAGTGAGAATGTTTCCAAATCCCGACTGGAAACGGTCTCCTGGATGTAGGCGAAAAATTTGAACGGATAAGGTAGAAGGTGTTCGAATTGAGATTGAAGATCGCGGCAAATGGACCTGGCTTATTACAGAGAATTATTATTACAGAGCTTATTTCTCTTCTATGCTTTCGAGTAGGCAAGTTCACGAAGTAGAGGGTAATAGGGTAAAGTCCTCATAAAATTCGGGGAAAAAACCGTTCAGAAAACCTCTTGAATAATTGTTCACGCTAGTTGGAGTGTTTTACGCACTGCGGACGAAGCGTCAAACAAAACGTCGCAAATGATTTTGAGCTTGGAAATTCTCACGTGAGCGATTTTGTTTTCTGTTAGTGTACCAAAAACTCTTGAAAGCAGCGGCGTAGCCGTAGCGGCGACGCGATAATGCCACCGCGGCTCCGCGATTGTGCCGCCGCGGCTCCGGGACAGGAGCTCATATGAAGTCATTTAAGAATTATAATACAGCTAAGGGGGCCTAAAAACAAAAATATGCACCTGCGGTTGTTACGTCCCTTGTCTGATAAGGACAGAGGCTACCGCCGTTTTTGAGCCCTTGGATATACGGAATGTACTTCAAACTTGGTTACTGAACCGGAGACAATTTCGTTTTACCACAAAGGACTACTTCACGCGGGTTCGCTGCTGTATCCTCGCGGAGCCGGCGCAGTTCTAACGCGGAGCCGCTGCGGTACTGTCGCTAACTTATCGCGACACAGTCGAGGGTCGCGGCACTTTCCCGGCACTGGCTCGGCAAATTTTCTCAGAGGTTATATGACGTTACGTCCTTTCTCTTTTTATCTTACAAGGGAGCCACAATAAGTCATCGTGACCATTTCAAATGAAATGTACTTTTCAGAATCATTTTCGGACGAGAAGTCCGAATATGCCCATCGCAGCTGCCTAGTCCCACTCTGGAAGAAGTTATAGGTGATTTTTCTCTGATTTTCGTACCTATTGTACCCTCCAAAAGCGCATTATTTTTACGAAAATCCGGAAACGGACCTCATAATCTTGTTCAGCGCCCAAAACTACCCCACTAAACAAAGTGTGGTTGAAGGAACATTTTCCAAAGTTTTGCGCAGACTGACAGCGTTTTGGACTTTGACGGATTTTGGGTTGGGCGTTCATTTATACCAATTAGAGGGCTCTCGAAGCGTTTTAGAAAAATATTCCAGATTTGACTAAAAATTCGATCTGAGGGCTTATTTGGGGTGCTGAATACGATTTATCGAGTTTTGACAGCTTACGGCAGATTACGGTGGGTGCACGGTAGTTCGGTCAAAGTCTCAGATTTGTCTCAAAGTTTCTATGTGGGGCTATTTGGGGTGCTGAATACGAATTCGATGTCCATTTGTCGATTATCGGAATATTGAGGTAGGTTTTGCCTCCTAAATGTCATGTTACCTACCGTAACCAACAGTGAACCTTGAAATTTCCACAAGCGAAACCCGGATTCGTGTTCAGCACCCCAGATTACCCCTACATACATGATTTTAGCA
The DNA here is from genome assembly GCA_029168955.1 of Aplectana chamaeleonis. Taxonomy (NCBI): domain Eukaryota; kingdom Metazoa; phylum Nematoda; class Chromadorea; order Rhabditida; family Cosmocercidae; genus Aplectana; species Aplectana chamaeleonis. The sequence goes on from JAPDOI010001259.1 coordinate 100,290, forward strand.
GAATCCGAAGCAAAGTTTAAAAACACCCTAAGAACTCCATGGGGTACCCTGCCTAACCTTGCGGCGAAGTTTTAAGAAACGCTCATACCTTTTTTCAGAGTGGGTCTAGGCAGCTGGGATGGGCATATTCGGACTTTTCGTCCGAGAATGGTTCTAGGAAAGTACATTTCATTTGGGATGGTTACTATGACTTATTATCGTTCCCTTGTTAAAGCGGAAAAACTGACATTTTTTTTCATCGTGAACACTGCCTTTAACACAGAGAAAACCCTTGCCTTACTACATGTTGGATTTTCAAAATTTTTTCCACATTGACACTGATTCGATGAACACGGCTCAGAAAATCAGAAGTAGTGCAAGGAAAGAAGTGAAGGTAGAGTCGAATAAGCTAAAGATTTCCTTTCTATCCTATAGCCTTACCAGAGAGATTCCCGTCGATAGCACTCCCGTCCATCCTCCCATCTCACTTGGGTGCTTCATTTTGTTCTCTAGAGGAAGCACCTAAACATAATCATCGTTGCGTGAAATCAGGAACGAATTCGCGTGAGAAGTCCTCCTTTTTTTGTCTCAGTGGTCTTTGTCCAACATGAATATGCACGGAGATCATACTACGACTGGAAAACATCATATGTTTACCATACGGCGCTTCCTTCACGTGGAACGTCTCCTCCTCTATGTCTCGGTTTGTTGATCACTTCTTCACTTACTAGTGCTTGTCCTTCGAACGAGTAAATCACCGCTCCAGTGGCCAGTATAACTCCTCGTGGACTCGTGAACCATGGTAGTTCACTTGTGACGTGCTTGGCGGAGAGTAATTGCTAGAAATGTCATTAATTTGGTCGCAAGTATGAGAGTAGCCCAGCATGTAGCACTCTATTTGAGTAGTTTCAGGAAGGGGATTGAGTTTCTCCTACAAGCGGTAATGCGCGTGTGTCAAATATGGCCCCTCTCTATGGAACTCTTTCTTTTATTATGTATTATTGAGTTATTCCACAGTGCGTCGCATGAATGCCGTTAGGTCCGTAGCTTGAATCCTCAAGAAAAAAAAAGCATTTCAATCTCTACCGCGGCTGGCGTGGCGGTTTAAATTTCCTCGGCGGCTGGCGGTATGGTAAGCGGTATAGTTGTACACGAACCAAATTTTCAAAAGATTTTTCGAATTTTTTTGTTCGTTTTCGTTCGTTCAAATTTTTTTCCGAACGGAAATTATCCAATTCTCGTTCGTTCGAGATCTGATTTTTAAATTTTTTTTTGACGAAAATGTCTTTGAAAGCTAGGCTACGCTGTTTCGTTATTCTCAGAAGAAATGAAAACAAGTTACTTTCGACATAAAAGCCCGATAACAAGTTACTTGTAACATATCTGAGCCGATGTAAGTTACTTGCGATTTTTATGGTGCCATTCAAGTTACATGTAAGATGTCGGAAGCGCACTGCACGCGGCTTCCTGTCGATATGTTAAATGTAACGTAAATGACTTGAGGTAAGTCGCAAGTAACTTACATCAGCTTAGATATGTTACAAGTAACTTGTTTTCGATTTCTGAGAAGACACTGCGTGCAGTGGCTCTCCGATATGTTACAAGTAACTTAAACAGCACAATATAAGTCGAGAGTAACTTAAACTGGCCGAGAAGATATTTCCAAGGTTGATGTACGACGCACTCGCGGGATCAGGCTTGTTCCTGTTGGTTCAATTACCCAGGTTTTACCCAAAAATACAAATTACGGTTTTTCATGGTCAACTTCGACAATTTCGTTCACTAGAGAGGCCAAGCTACACAAAAACATGGAAAAATAATATACGACTTTCTGCGCGTACGATGCCTTTGAGACAAAGTGGGACGTCGAATGAATTAGTGCGTACGCAGTGGTAGAATAGCTACGCCGCCGGCAGACTCTGACAAGGGAACCACAATAAGTCATAGTAACCATTACAAATGAAATGTACTTTTCTAGAATCCGTCCGAATATGCCCATCACAGCTGCCTAGACCCACTCTGGAAAAAGTTATAGGCATTTTTTCTCTGATTTTGTACCTATTGTACCCTCTAAAAAGCCCATTATTTTTACGAAAATCTGGAAACGGACCTCATAACCGTGTTCAGCGCCCTAAACAACTTTCCTAGGCAAAGTTTGAGTGAAAGCACATTTTCCGATTTCTGCGCAGACTGACAGCGTTTTGGACTTGTACGAATTTTCGGTTGGGCGTTTATTTATACCAGTCAGAGGGCTCTCGAAGCGTTTTGAAAAACTATTCCAGTTTTGACTTAAAATTTACCCTGGGGGGTTTATTTAGGGTACTGATCACAAATCTGAGGTTCATTTATCAATTTTCCGAAGTTTTCAACTGTATTCGTTCACAGATTCCCATCGGGGGAAAATTTGATGGCAAATCGCGACTTTTGACGATTTCCGGAGTGCTACCATAGATTATGCTCAAATTATTTCTCTGGGGGTTATTTGGAGTGCTGAACACGAATCTGATGTCGGTTTATCGATTTTAGACAGATTACGGTAGATTACGGTAGGCATACGGTAGTTGGGTCAAAGTCTCAGATTTGTCTCAAAGTTTGTATGTGCGGGTTAATTGGAGGTGCTGAATACGAATTCGATGTCCATTTGTCGATTATCGGAATATTGAGGTAGGTTTTGCCTCCTAACTGGCATGTTACCTACCATTACCTACAGTAAACCTTAAAACTTTGGCAAGAAAACCCCAGATTCGTGTTCAGCACCCCAGGTTACCCCTACATACACGTTATAGCAAAATGCGGAGAAAATTTATAAAAAACCTGAAAATCCCATGGGGGGTAGTACCCTTACCTTGCCGCGAAGCTTTAAAAAACGCTCATAACTTTTTTCAGAGTGGGTCTAGGCAGCTGCGATGGGCATATTCGAACTTTTCGTCCGAAAGTGGTTCTAGAAAAGTACATTTCATTTGAAATGGTCACTATTACATATTGTGGTTTCCTTGTGAGAGTTTTGGCCGGGAAATAGCCCACCAGGCTCTGCAGCGGCTCTTGTTGGGTTATTTCTGGGTTGTTTCTAATTCTCGGGTTTTTGTCAGGTAGCCGAGAAATAGCCAAGCAATAATTTCTAAATAACCAGAAATAAGCAAAAGTAGCCGAGACTCGGTCTGCACACCGACACGCGATGCGGCCGTCGCCGTCTCGCCGAGCCGCCATCCGGGCCGCCAGCGGTTACGCGAGGCTTACAGAGGAGAGCGGGGTCGAAGTAACTCAAATTCGGGTGCTTCAAGAGTGCACCGTATACTTATTTCTCGGCTATTCGCGGCGAGAATTATTTGGGGATTATTCCTCCGCTGTTTCACGGATATTACGCGAAAACAGACAGTCTATGGCTATTTCGCTATCAAAACTCTTAGGGAGATCGCAACATTTCATTGTTTTGAGGTGTTGGTGCCCAACGCCGCGTCATTTTTCGACCCCGCCCCTGAATGGTTTTGTATAGTCGAACGGCAAAAGTCCCCCCCCCCCCCACGACGAAGGACAGAGAACGGCTTTGCAGCCCGCCTGCGCTTTATTTCCAATCACTGTGGCGCGACTTTTGCCGCTAGAGTGTGCATAAGCCGTAACTTCTCGCTCGACGACAAGCCGCCAGACGCTGCAACTCTGGATAGCTCTTTATACTCTGATGGAATGCTGCAGAACTGACGGGCAACTGTTTCAATCGGACCCCACCTTAGTAGGTAGCTTGAAAAGAACATTTGCGAAAAAAGCACCGATCACTGCAGATGAATGAGCCTTCAATCCGTTTCTTTCTCAGTAATGTACAAAATTATAAATTCCTATTGTCAGGAAGCTATCATCAAATCCAGACGCTTAAGCATACTTATGACCTGCTGACACGACTGTTCAAGCAGTCGTTTTAATTCTTGTCAAATTTAGTCCGAAAGATGAGCGACGAGCGATCATTGCGGAGGGCAGTGCAGCGTTCGCGACACAACAGGCCAGCTGGATTTCGAACGCTAACGACGATCTACCTCCGCGCCCCCGTACGTTCACTAGACTAGCTTCCACAAAGAACTCTGTATAATTTTTCTTTTTCCTGATTATAAAACACAACTCACAGAAAAGATTATGACTGTCGAGAGTAACATGCAAACGTTGCCAGCCATGCTCACGTAGGACATCAGTCGAATACTTCTTAACAGCTCGACATTATCAACAAGTTCCATCAACATAAGCCTACATATTGTTCATGCCAGTCGTTTGGAAAGCGGCGACGCCGCTTGACTGGAAAGTCTCACTAGAGAGAAGACGGAACGATGGCAATCGATAGAATATTCTTGGTACCCAGTCGTTGAATGCACCTTCTTAATTGAATGAAAAATGAAAAACCCATTTGTATACACTCTGTCCCAGACGAGTCGGTATTCGGAGTATCCAAAGGAGCAGCGCTGCCTCCGCGTTTCTGGCGGGCGAGCAACGCACCAGGTTGTTCAATAAGTTTTATCGTTTGATAAGAGAGGGCGTTGCTAATAGCCTACATTTTTTTGTTGATACACTCTTCATATGAACGTATGTGGAGTTTCATTTCAATTTGTCAATTCATTCTTTGTTTACAAGCCATTTAGTGCCGCCGTGTCCCAGCAATGAAAAAATTGAATATCGTGCAGGGATGAAATTCTTATTTTCGGAAGGTGTAGAACCAAAAGGAATTCACGAACGGATGCTAAAAGTTAATAATGATTGTTCACCTACAAATAGAACACTAGAAAGATGGGTTGCTTAATTTAAACGTGGTCGTACAAGGCTTGAAGACGATCCACGCGAAGGACGTCCAAAAAGCGCATCAACACCAGAAATCATAGCCAAAATACAGGATATTGTTTTGGAAGATCGTCGATTGACTGAGAAAGATTCAGTAGAGGCTCTACACATCTCATTAGCCAGTTTGAGGCATATTTTAAGTGAAATTTTCGGTTTTAGAAGGCTGTGTGCTGCATTCACTAACAATGGAACAAAAAACATTCGAATGCGACTTTTGCAGCAACATTTGGAGCGTTTTAAAAAGGGTAAAGTGGATTTTGTGCGTCGATTCATCACCATGGATGAGACTTGGGTCTATCGCCATGATCCTGAATCAAAGCAAGAGGCCAAAGAGTTGTGTGAACCTGGCTGCTCGGTTTCGAAACGAGTTCGTGTCCGAAAATCGGCCCAGAAGGTTAGGGCATCAGTTTTTTTCGGATGCGAAAGGATTTTGTTTGTGGATTACTTGAAAACTGGTAAAACAATTAATTCTTAATATTATTGCAATCTTTTCGACCAGTTGAATGAATAAATTCGTTAAAAAGACCCGATTTGCAGAAGAAAAAAATCCTTTTTCATTAGGACAATGCACGTGTCACAAGAGCATTTTGACTATGGCTAAAATTCATGAAATAAAGTTCGAATTGTTGGAGCATCCACCGTATTCACCAGATTTGGCCCCCAGCGACCTCCAATTGTTTCCAGAACTCAAAAAATTTATGCGTGGCAAGTATTTTTCATCAAATGAAGAGGTCATAACGGCTGTTGAAGCGTATTTTGCAGACCTTCCGGATTCTCACTTGAGAGATGGGATCCACAGATTGGAGGATCGTTGGAGCAAGTGTATTGATGTTCAGCGAGATTATTCTGAATATTAAAGTGTATTTTGAACCATAAAATTGTGAAATTTTAAAATTTTGAACCATAAAATCCATTTTGACATAAAATTGTGTTTTCTTATCGAACGACAAACCTTATTGAACAACCTGGTATTTACGCGAATCAATAACGCGACGCAGCGACTGTCTTACCATAATCCAAAACAGGATTCATCGATTTTATCACTCCCATTTCTTTTTTTCGCATTATTCATTAATCTTTTGCGACATGTTGCTGCTCCAATTTCCCGGCTATAAAAGAGCTTTAGCCCGTGTATTCCGCTTCTCACCTAATTACGGATCTTTGCTTAGAGCTGCAAAAGCTATTTTATCTCCGAGTGATATATCTGACACACTTCGATGCCCCCACAAGAGGTTTTGCTCGTCACGACTAATGCGCCATATTTGTTTGGGACCAATCAGCGAATACACAAGGAAGCTCACGAATGAGTTAGCATGCTTCCTCAGGTGTCATCTTTCGCGTCCATTTGCGAGTTATCTGTTACTGTACTGTGTATTGCTACGGTAAAGGCACTTCGTTTAGCTTCTGATATTACCAACGGTGACACATATAGAATAGACGCTATGATTTTGAAGTGTTTGGTTCAAATACAGTTCCATCGATTTTTCCTCATGAGAGCGAAACAGGTGGGGGAGGGGAGTGTCCTAGTACATCTCAGGCAGGGCTCGTATGCACTCGTAGCAGGGATCTGCGGCAATTGCCGTTTGTCGTTTGCCGGCCATTTTTGGGACTTTTTCGCCGTTTGTCGTTTGCCGAAATTTGTGTTATTTTTCCCGCAAAACTTGGCAAAACATTGAAAGGAAACGCAGCCTATGCTCGCGACCATGTAGGCACTAGGGGTAATCCGATTATCCGTTGTTTGCTTAACCCTTATCCGGGGATTTGACTTGTCTAGGGTGATAGAAAATATGTTTGAAAACCCAAGCTAACTCGCGGTAAATTCGCTGTAGACTGCAGCTAAGCGCGAGCTTTTTAATTGACGATTTCCAGGAAAGGGACCAAGCATTGTTGAAACTACGCACTCGCATGCCACGTTGTGAGCCACTACATACGCATAGTGTGAAAAAAAAATTCAAAAAAATTGATCTTTTTTTTTGGAAAATAATTGTTTAGAAAAAACCTCTAAAGATTTTTCAAACATTTTCCAGCTCGCGGTAAGTTTGAGCAGAACTGTAACTTAACGTTAGCCGACAGAGAAATTGGAAATAATGTATGAAAAAAAAATAAAAAAAAATATGGATAGCTCTTGTAAAAGTCTTTTGGAGAACGTTTTCGAAAGCTATCCATCTTTCTGCTCATTCACACACTATTTCCAATTTCTCTGTCAGCTCGCGTTAAGTTCACAATAGATAGTCCAACTCCAATGTGGTGCTTAAGTTTCTGTTCCAGAGTTTCGACAGAATCTGGTGTAGGTAAAAGAAGCAGGAAGCACTTGTACGACTCAGAAGCATTTGTGCGACCCACGTGGGCAGGCACTTTGAGAAAGTATGCCGCGGCAGTGCTAGGAAAGTATTGCGACCATCGACTGTGCCGCGATAGTTTCACGGTAGTACCGCAGTAGCTCCGTGATGATTACTATGCCGTGGAGATTCTGCTGCAGTGTCTTGAGGGTCGAAAACGCCGCGACATTGACGTGACAGTACCGCTGCAGTTCCGTGTTGGAGCCGCACGAACTCCGCGAGGATGCGTCAGCGAATCCGCGTCGACTATGTTTCACTATTATGTGTGGTAAAACGAGATTGTTGCTGGTTCAACAGCTCAAACTTGACGTACATCCCTTATCTCCTATGTCGCAAAAACAGGTATACGTTCTGTCTCTATCAGACAGATGACGTACCCTTCATTTCCGAGCTACTCACAGTCGTATTATCACAATCGTGGATGCGAAGCTGTTGTTTTTCAAAAAAAAGGTGTGTATTTTTGTTCGTAGGCCCACCCAGTTGTATTATGACTCATTTCTTATGAGTTCCTCGGAGTCAGCCATATTTTTGTCAGAGCGCAGCCACCGATCGGGGAGCCGGAGCTGCAGTACCGCGGAGCCGCAGCGGCACTACCGCGGAGCCGCAGCGGCACTACCGCGGGGCCGCCACGACATTGCCGCTGCGACTCCGCGATAATGTCTTCGGTGCCTGCGGGAAGCCATTTCCTCGAGAAGCCACAGCGGCAATTTTCTTGATTTCCATGAGGTCCCACATGTCTTGTTTCTGCTCATGTGATGCTTTGATATGGAACTACTCCCTAGAATTGGAATTATTAGATTGCTGACATAGGTATTGAAAAAAAAGAAAGAAAAGTAGAGCGCCACATGTGAATAACTTTTGGGTTGATCTAAAGAATGAGGTTTTTTGCCTTTTGCCGATTGCTGTTTGCCGGCCGTTTTTGGGATTCTCTTGCCGATTGCCGTTTGCCGGTCGTTTTTTGAATTCTCTTGCCGACTGCGGTTCGCCGAAATCTGAGAATCGTGTGCCGCACTTTCCTGACTCGTACCCATTGCGAAGCGAAGCGATGGCATGCTTTGAATGCAAATAAGTACTGACCAATATCATGTCATCGCCTCGAGCCGCGAAAGGAGTGTAAACTCATCCTTAGACAGGTGCATATTGAACGCTGTCCAGAGTATGTGCCCGAAAAGGGTCACCACAGAACAAATGGGGTGTTTGTTCTCCTGCACTTTAGGAACATGTTACCAGAAGCGGCTCCATTTTCCTTTTTTTCTCTCTTCTCTTTTTTTCTTTCTTCATGTATAAACTAGAAGAGTCAGACTTAATATCGGCTGAAATTTCGCAAATAGTCTCCTGGCTCTAAACGATCGCGCGCCCTACGGCTAATCTGCGCAATCGACCTCCACGGCCAATCGATTCCGAAGGTTTTCAGACGGGGATTTTCGCTGTGAAAGTTTCCGTATAGAAGAATTTCAAGGTGCCTCATGTGTGCCACCAGTAACATAAATTCTTTTCAGTACGGATATTCCAACCATGAAGAAAAAGAATCTCCTTCTCTGAGGAAATGACAAAAAATTAAGTTCATGGCATGAGTGTGTCAAACTGGGCACCATCACTATTCAATAGCAACCACTCTTAACTACGTTTCGTGAACTATTCCCAAAAATCAATCATATCGTTTCATGTTTGAAGCTATTTTGATCAAGTAAGTACATAGGTTCATCTGATTGATAGTTGTCACGATCAGACACCCCCATCTCAATATTTTCTTAGATCAGTTCACATATCGAAATACATCAAATCTATCCGAATGAGACTGTCCTCCCACGCGGTCGGCGGGCGCGTTGATCAGCCATCGCGAAAACGCTTCTTGAACCTGTGAATCGATTTGCAGGAATAACAGACAAATATTCGAAAATATCCCAGTCAGCTGTATCTTATTGTTAGTCGTAGGCAGACTCGTCTCAAAAAAATGTCTACGTGACGGCTCCCCGAAACGCACGCCGACGGCATGGGCGCACCACCTTATTTGGACAGATTTTTTGTGTACACCAAAACTATGAATCACTGCCTGTTTTCAATTCCTCCACTATCTTTTATCTTATTCTCGCCAGTTTCTAATCATGCTATTTTTTCTATTCGGATTGAACCGAACTCATCGCTTGCTTTCCAATTTGGGCTCTCAATTGCCTAAAACGGGGTGGTCGTCTTGGTGCGTCAAGTTTGTCGGAGGGTGGGCGGATCGGAGGGAAGCGCGAGGCACTGCTATTGGTCGGCGCCACTTGGGTAACCAATAGCACTGCTGAGTCCTTCCCTCTGATCTCCTCATTGCCTGGCGCCACAAGGCGACCATCCCCTAAAACGCTACTTATCGTGCTGCTTAACTGAGTCTGTGCGATCGTTTTGTTTTTGAATTAATGTCCTCCTTGTCGTAAGTTAATAATTTTCTCAGTACCACATATAAGATGAAGAGGTGTTAGAAAATTCCATTCTTGCCTGCTTGCATCTCTGACCTCTTTCCTTCCGACCTCTTATTTATGGTACTCGCATGAAAATATCCCAATTAAAAGGTTTTTTTTGCTAAAAACTGTATTTACATATCTTCTTGATGAAAAATCATACGCATGATTCTGCTGAACACAAAAACACGTTCCAGCGTTAACTTTTGTTTCGATTATTCTGAGTGTGCTCTTTTCCTTCTTTGCAATTTTCTAAAGAAATATCAGTAATTAAGAAAATTAGTCTCGTTAGATAACTTACCTCACATAGGAGAGAAGCATGAATGGCAGAATAGCAATGAATAGATAGGATAGTTTGCTGAGCTGCAACTGTGGCCAAATGTGACCCAACACCTGAAAACATCTGCTTTAAGGCGAGTAGTGTTTCAGAAAACTGTTATTGTCGGGGCTTTTCTTACAAATATTTGAATATTTGAGAGTAAGAATAGGAATTTTCTCGAGTCCTGCTCAAAGGCACAGTCCAACCTAAGAACCTATTCTCAGCCACTCTGATCAAAATGCTGTTTTCGGAATCTCTCAAACCCCTCTACGAACGTAGTCATGGCCCTTAAAATTTGCCGAGAATTAAGCAGCCAGTACACGATGGACGAGTTGTCCAAGGCTTGTAACTTCCATCTTTCGAAACCGATGCGTGGGAGCGGACCTGATTAAAGAGAAGCAGAGAATGAAGGGAAGAACGGGGCTGTTGATCAAAAAACTGGGCTCGCCCCGCCGCTCTCGAGCTATGAAGGACGTCTATGGGGCGTGGCAAAGTGGCTTCTAGCTGTAGGCGCGCGCCTGGGTGCCTTCTCATTTATTCGCAAGAATTGAGAGTTCGCACGTGGCAGGCGTTATACAGGATTGGTCTACTTCACAATTTTGTGAAACTCACAAATTTTGTATCTGAGGTTGGAATGTGCCCTTCCAAGGAAGAATAATTCGGGTGCTGAGTACAATTATAAAGTCAGTGGTGATCTTTTTTCGGAAGACTACGGTAGCTTACGGTAGATGTTATGGAACTTTGATAGTACCGTAAACTACATTTTGGAAGTTACAATCTTTGAAGACTAGAGATCTGGATCGACCCGCGTACACCTTCGAAGGCGCAGTCCAACCTTAGGGATGAAATCTGAGGTTTCCACGTAAATGTAATGCAGACACACCCAAATATAACGTCTGCCAAAGACGAGCTCTCAATTCCTCATTATAAGCGAGATATAGGAATAAGCCGCCATGGCGGGTCCACAGAAAGAATCCACTTTGCCACACCTCCGTAGGAGACCTTCCGAGCACAGAAGTGGCAAGATATGCGATGGTTTTTGATCAGAGGCTCCGTCACCTTTTAAGTTCTCTACCTCTCTCTCCATTCAGGTCTGCTCGCATGCAGTGGCTACCAGGAAATTTTTCAGGAACCATAACTTCGCTCACAGGCGGTGTTGTATGATTCCAGAGACATTATTGAAGTCAGCGTGGAACCGTCTTCAAAATGAACAGATAATCTTATACAGCATTCCAAGGGTGTATTGTGTCTCTGAGTAACGCGTTTCTTGTCATAAGGTACTTTGCCTGAGAGCACTATGGAACAAAATTTTCTTGTCATAGGTTTTAAGAAGCCCACCTCTCTCGTGTGATCCACAACAAAAATGTAGTATATTGAGCAGATTCCAAGAACGAGACTGGACAGGCAGAGGTTGACAAAACGTCTGAAAATTATTCCGAATTACTGAATTTTGTCTCTCACTCAGTTCTGAAAATAGAATTTGTACGCTTTATTCATTCATGCTTCCCTGCAGAACCTTAATTCGAGTTATCTTGAATCGTGACCTAATTGGCATACGTTCTCTTCATCTTGCAGCTACAAGCAAATTCTGAGCAGCAGCGACTACTTCGTTTCCTGTTTTCTACCACCAGTTCCTGATTCTATAAGAGGATATCGTTAGGGTGCGTGTTTTGGACTTTACCGAGTTCTTAGCTAATCTTGTCATACACTCGTCCTTAACGGATGACTGCCTTCTCTTCCTCGTCTATCCATGGCGTTGTAGTGACTTTTACTTTTGACAAAGCACTTTAAACCCACAAAGAACACTAGGAGACGTTAGAGGCACAGAACACCCTCAGACATGAATTTTGTGATTTTCATTTGATTGTGTAGTTGGCCACTCCTGTATAGCACGCGATCTCGATCCCTCCAAATAAACGAGATATGAGCGACCACCACGGAGCACACCATCTTCTTGGTTTTCATGTTCGTTATCCGCTTGATGGATGGATGAATTCCAACCTAGTCTAAGTTCATCGGTCAACTGCTGGTCCATCTCCTAACCTTGGGTCGCTCTCGTGCAGCGACAGCGATTCAAGAGAAATACATGCCTGAAACAACTCGTCCACAAAATTTTCACTCCCAAAGTACGGGCATTTTCAAGGAGCCATAACTACGTTCGTAGAGGACCTTCAGCGATTTCATGAAAACCATTGTGATCAGCGGGTGATCCACTCCACGATAAGCACAAAATCTACAAAATAATTTTGAGATGTTTTGTGCCTTTAAGAGACTAAAGACTACTTTGAGGCTAAGGTTGTAACGTAAGCGAGCCGAGACAGCTTCCATCATATGTTGATAATTGTTTCTACTTCGATATCCTCTGTCTTGCATGATTTCAGTCTTCGCTTCCTATCTACTGCAATTACTAGAATGAGATGTTTTCATCCGAGCTCATTAGAATCCGCTTTTAAGTGTAGGCGGGACTATCTGCACTGAAAAGGTTACCTGGAGGCTGGGCAATTTCTTGAGGACATACGTATTCTGCAATCCTTCCGAGAACTATGTTTTCGGTAACCCACGTTGTCAGCTCTACTCTAGGAAAGCTAAGTTTCTTAATCACTCCTTGGTCTTGGCAATTTATTCATTTATTTATTTATTTATTATTACGTGGGAGAACCACGCGAAAAAAACAACGGTTGTCAAGAATAATTAGGAGCGAATAGCTAAAGAGCAATACAGCATAAAACATTAAATGTGGCGTTAGATAGGAAAAAGACAGAATATTATGTATGACATTGAACATTGGCGAGATAAGCACTAAACGGAGAAGTATCTATCTACGAGCCTCCTAAACTGCTGAATAGAAGTGGGCAATGCTTACTTCTCAAAAAGTTTCAGAAATTCTGAGCCTGCTTTTAGAGTGAAAATAATGGCACGCGTGCTCCACTTATCTTTCTAGAGATGAATTTTGTGTGCGAGACGGCAAAGTTGAGTAAAATCGGTTCAGTGGTAAATCAATTTTACCGGTCATCATTTCGATAAGCATGATAAGATCGTTTGTTTTTCTACGGATTGACAACGAAAAGAGTTTTGGAGCTCTATTTCGAATAGGAGCGGAAGGGATGGTGGCGTAATCATAACCGTGGCACGGCCTCAAGTCTTTGAATGTCACATTTGGAGAGGGCGACTGTAAACCGTGGTGTCGTATTCGAAAATCGGGCGAACATACGACTTACATGCCAGTAGCAGATGATTTGCTGAGTTCGTGTATAACGATCTGAATATCCTATGGACGATTCTTTCGGCTTTTTTCGCCGATTGGGCTGACCAGTCCGCGATAGCGATTATTGCTAACTGTAGAGCTATGTATACTATCCCCATAGGTTCGAATATTTTTTATAAATTTTTATTTCACCCGCAAACAATTTACAAGAAACCTTGTAAGCGGGTATTTTAGATGTATGAATCATAAAGAGAATAGGTGATATGCTCCAGCCCAGACCGTTTTTTCAGTTCACGTAGCTCCCTAAAAATTTGCCACCGACGTGTAACTGTGGAGGGGTGATTTGAACTACTGCGAACTTTGCCAAAAAAACATCGAAAGAAAGCATACAACCGACTGCTGGGGTCGAATGCGTCGACCCCGACGAAGAGGGAAGCTCAAAGTGTCTCAGTACAGAAAGAGAGATTGAGAGAGATCATAAAATCTGTCCGAATAAGACTGCCCGCTCACGCGGTCGCGTGCGTGTCGAGCAGCCATCGCGCAGGCTCCTTCTGAACCTGTAAGTCGATAAGCAGGAATATTGGGCTAATATCGACCAGTTTCACAATGAGCTTTCAGCAGCTGTGAGAAGGCTCGTCCGAAAAATGCCTATGCGACGGCTATTGAGCACGCACGCCGACCGCGTGGGTAGACAGCCCCTTTGGACAGGACTTATCTGTTGCAGTGGTGCGCAATTTTCGTTCCTCGATTTTTGGTGTTTTCGTTCTTCTCTCTTCTGACAAAAAATTCTATTTTGAAAACATGTTTATGTGGTTGCTGAAGTTGCTGTGTATGTGTGAAGTTGTTAGCCACATGTTTATGTTGCTGTGTAGTGGTGATGCAGATTGTTTTGCAATGTTTTCAGCGGACCTGAAGAAGGGCTTAGGCCCGAAACGTCGTGTCAATAAAGTTGTAAAAAGTTGAGCGTTCATATACAGTTATATCAAGAATCATCAGTGAAGCTCAGGGAACCTACCATTTTGAGAGATTTTGAAAACAATTTGAAAAAAGTGAAAAAAACTTTTGTTTTTTTCTGTTAAGGATTCTCCGCGCTGATGTGATTAGCAGTCAGTTCTCCGCTGCCCCAAACGTCCCTAGCAATTTCGCACTCGCCAATCTAAGCCCAGGTTCGATCGCCAAGGGTAGACGCACCCTCGAACTGCAGGCATCGATCGATTTTATTGATTTTTATTTTCTTAAAGGCCGTGGTCGCGATCAAATATGCTTGTCATCTTTTTCTCTCTAAACCCTTTTCTGGGTCTCGAGTAGTAGGACCTATAAGAAAAAATCGCGAAAAAACCACTGTTTTGGGCCAAATTCGAAACCTGAACTTTCTTGTCTTTTGATAGTGGACGAGCCCACTCCACATCATAGGCATCGATGACCTCTTATATCAAGAACATCAGCTGGCTTGAAATTGAATTTCAATGAATGAACCTTCGAATTCATGTACACATCTAGTCAAAAACATTGACTGAAATGATGCTTTCATTGTTCAACTTTTTTTTATTCGTTAAAATTGCATTTATTTCGTCCTCTGAATGTCGATGATTTTTGACTGCTCGGCATGAGACTGCGATCTTTTTCGTCATCGCTGTGCACGTGTGCACGAACTGGCTGCTTTGGGCCTTAGAAACTCTAATTCTAGCCCGTTTTACACCGCGCTAACTTCATAGTTTTTCAGCTATTTTTGATCTAAGCTGATTTTTGCTGTTTTTTCGATAACGTTTCTCAGCGTGACCACTGCCTTTAATTAAGAAAACACGTTATATGTTTGTATGGCTCTAGCCACTGAAACTTTCTGAACTGAAGTCCTATCCGACACAGTGCGATTCTATGTATGCTGTGTTCAGGTCGCGGTCATCAATTACTGAACGATAGCAAGAAGAAGCTAAGTTATTGGTCAGTGGTTACCGCGACGCGACCGCTTGCGTTGAAGTCATGTGTGAAAGAGGAAGAATTTCACGTGATAATCTAAACACTGTTGGTTAAGAATCGACTTTCAATTTTTGTGAAATTGTCTTCTTCAACACGTTGAGGAGAATTTCTGTGAAATTGTTCTCTTCAACACGTTGAGGACCACGTGCGAGTTCACAGTTTCGATAAAAAACATATTAATTGTGGGCACAAATTTTCGAAGAATCATAACGCACTTTAGAAGAACGATTTCAAAATAAGAGTTAGAGAAATTTCTCAGCGCTACAAATTTGTGTTTACGCTGCTACTTTTTTCTTTGCAACAAGGCTATACTTCATTCTCAGCATGAAAATCCCTGTTCCGGTCGAACTATGTATAAGGACTCGCTCTAAGGAACCATGACTGTGCGATTATTCGGAGCATTTTTTAAAATGCTACCGCACCCACCCAGTTAAAACATGCGACTACAAAAAAGAGGTTTTTCGAAGGACACATTTTCCCGGTTTTTGTTGAAATTTTTCTGCATCTGACAAGGGACCACTTTGAACAAAAAATGGAGTTTTGAAAAACGGTCTCAGGAGAGTTGTAGGGCGCGTAAAAAGAAACAATTTAAGATGTTAAAATTTCTTTCAGTCCTCACGGGTAGATCGAAAACCACCGAAACAGTGGGTTGCAGTAGGTAAAATGCCATTCAATGCACCCTAACCTAACGAAATCAGCTAAAACACAGTAAACGGACCTCAGATTCTTGTTCAGCGCCTCAAATTACCCCCGGAGCACAGTTTGGGCAACAAAAATCGATCTGTGACCTCCCAAAAATGACATTGAGCTTACTAGTCATGGGGCTCCAAAGGTCGAAAAAAAATTCAAGACTCAAACTTTGCTCTCGGGGGTTATTTAAAGTGCTCATAACGAATCTGAGGTCATTTTATCGATTTTCGACAGACCACGGTAGATTACGGTGGGTATGGGTCAAAGTTTCAGATGTGACTCAAAATTTCTGAACGGGGGTTATTTGGTGTGCTGAATACGAATTTGATGTTCATTTGTCAATTTTCAAATAATTAGGGTAGGTTCAGGCCCTTTATGTCATGACAACTACCGTAATCTACAGTAAACCTCAGAATTTCGACAAACGATCTCTAGATTCGTGTTCAGCACCCTAGATGACCCCTACATGCAAGTTTTGAGCCGACCCCGAAAATTTTTCCGAACCACCCAGAAAATTTCCTAATGGGTACCCTCGCCTTGCCACGAGGATTGGAAAAAACGCCTGTAACTTTTTTCAGAGTGGTTTCTTTTTTCAGAGAAGCTGCGAAGAGCATACTCGGATTCTACGTTCAAATGGCGCCAGAAAACTACATTTAAACCAGAATGGCCAGGCTGAAAAAAAGTAGTTACCTTGTAAGATGCGTTTTCAAAAGAGTGGTTCTGTTCTACTCCGAATTTTGAAATTGATAACGAAACAATTTTCTTGAGTCTTCGAGCCATGCGCTAAAGTATTAGGTTGCTTCAATAGATTTTGTAGTTTAGGTAAACCCACTTCTGTTTACAACAATTATTTCTAAAGAGACTAGTGACCCTTCGGGTCCCTAGCCCGGGGCAGCCACTTGACTTGGAGGCAGCAAACCCTCTGTTTCAGAGTCAAAATCACTAAGGTGTATCGCGCACGTGTGCGCGTATGCTGCTACTCAACTATTCCACACTCGCACTGTCTGTATCCCAGGTCCACCTTCGCACGCGAAGGAACAATAAATTGTATTCCCTAATGTACGGTACAAGCTCCTAAACATGCTTGTGAAAGCAACGTGAATAGACCAGTACGTCTACAACCATGTGGCCAGGGCCGCTCCAAAGACCGAATACCACGACGACAGTAGTATAGTTGTCCTTTTTGAAAAATGGTCAAGCAAGCAAATAAACATGACGTCAAAAAGCCTTTCAACTGCTCAATGTTTTCAATTCTCCAATCATGCTGCGCTCATAGGTGGCGACACGCAAAATCGGTACGTATCATTTGCATCCTCGCAGCGAGCAGGCTTCGCCGGCCACCCACCGTATAGTATTCGTTCAGCTTCGCCGAACGGTAGGCCGGCTTCGCCGGCCACCCTTTGTGAAGTATTCGTTCGGCTTCGCCGAACGATGGGCCGGCTTCGCCTGCTAACCTCCGTATAGTATTCGTTCTGCTTCGCCGAACGAAGGCCGCCTTCACCGCCCCACCTCCAATCACCACGCGTAGTATTCGCTTGGCTCCGCCAAACGATGGGCCGACTTCGCCGACCCACCTCCATTCACCACGCGTAGTATTCGTTCGGCTTCGCCGAACGATGGGCCGGCTTCGCCGACCCACCTCCATTCATCACGCGTAGTATTCGTTTGGCTCCGCCGAACGATGGGCCGGCTTTGCCGACCCACCTCCATTAACCACGCGCTGTATTCGGTCGGCTTGGCCGAACGATGGGCCGGCATCGCCGGCCACCCACCGTATAGTACTCGCTCGGCTTCGCCGAACGATTGGCCGGCTTCGCCTGCTACCCTCCGTATAGTATTCGTTCTGCTTCGCCGAACGATGGGCCGGCTTCGCCGGCCACCCTCTATGTAGTATTAGTTTGGCTTCGCCAAACCATGGGCCGGCTTCGCCGACCCACTTCCATTCACCACGCGTTGTATTCGGTCGGCTTGGCCGAACGATGGGCCGGCTTCGCCGACCACCCACCGTATAGTATTCGTTTGGCTTCGCCAAACCATGGGCCGGCTTCGCCGGCCACCCTCGATGTAGTATCCGTTTGGCTTCGCCAAACGAAGGGCCGGCTTCGCCGGCCACCCTCTATGTAGTAATTGTTTGGCTTCGCCGAACGATGGGCCGGCTTCGCGGACTCACCTCCATTCACCACGCGTAGTATTCGTTTGGATCCGCCAAACGATGGGCCGGCTTTGCCGACCCACCTCCATTCACCACGCGTTGTATTCGTTTGGCTTAGCCAAACGATGGGCCAACTTCGCCGGTCACCCTCTATGTAGTAATCGTTTGGCTTCGCCGAACGATGGGCCGGCTTCGCCGGCCACCCACCGTATAGTACTCGCTCGGCTTCGCCGAACGATTGGCCGGCTTCGCCTGCTACCCTCCATGTAGTATTCGTTGGGCTTAGCCAACGATGGGCCGGCTTCGCCGGCCACCCTCTATGTAGTATTCGTTTGGCTTCGCCAAACCATGGCCGGCTTCGCCGGCCACCTTCCATGTAGTAGTCGTTTGGCTTCGCCAAACGATGGAGCCAACTTCGCCGGCCACCCTCCATGTAGTATTCATTTGGCTTCGCCAAACGGAGGGGCGGCTTCGCCGGCCGCCCTCTATGTAGTATTGGTTTGGCTTTGCCGAACGATGCAGCGGCTTCGCCGGCCACCTTCCATAGTATTCGTTTGGCTTCGCCAACGATGGAGCTTCGCCGGCCACCCTCTAAGTAGTAATTGTTTGGCTTCGCCGAACGATGGGCCGGCTTCGCGGACCCACCTCCATTCACCACGCGTAGTATTCGTTTGGATCCGCCAAACGATGGGCCGGCTTTGCCGACCCACCTCCATTCACCACGCGATGTATTCGGTCGGCTTGGCCGAACGATGTGCAGGCTTCGCCGGCCACCCACCGCATAGTATTCGTTTGGCTTTGCCAAACCGCGGGCCAGCTTCGCCGGCCACCCTCGATGTAGTATTCGTTTGGCTTCGCCAAACGATGGGCCGGCTTCGCCGGCCACCCTCTATGTAGTAATCGTTTGGCTTCGCCGAACGATGGGCCGGCTTCGCGGACCCACCTCCATTCACCACGCGTAGTATTCGTTTGGCTCCGCCAAACGATGGGCCGGCTTTGCCGACCCACCTCCATTCACCACGCGTTGTATTCGTTTGGCTTAGCCAAACGATGGGCCGGCTTCGCCGGCCACCCTCTATGTAGTAATCGTTTGGCTTCGCCGAACGATGGGCCGGCTTCACCGACCCACCTCCATTCACCACGCAAAGTATTCGTTTGGCTCCCCCAAACGATGGGCCGGCTTTGCCGACCCACCTCCATTCACCACGCGTTGTATTCGTTCGGCTTTGCCAAACGATTGGCCGGCTTCGCCTGCTACCCTCCGTATAGTATTCGTTCTGCTTTGCCGAACGATGGACCGGCTTCGCCGGCCACCCTCTATGTAGTATTCGTTTGGCTTCGCCAAACCATGGGCCGGCTTCGCCGGCCACCCTCCATGTAGTATTCGTTTGGCTTAGCCAAACGATGGGCCGGCTTCACCGGCCACCTTCCATGTAGTATTCGTTTGGCTTCGCCAAACCATGGGCCGGCTTCGCCGGCCACCCTCTATGTAGTATTCGTTTGGCTCCGCCAAACGATGGGCCGGCTTCACCGGCCACCTTCCATGTAGTATTCGTTTGGCTTCGCCAAACCATGGGCCGGCTTCGCCGGCCACCCTCCATGTAGTATTCGTTTGGCTTAGCCAAACGATGGGCCGGCTTCACCGGCCACCTTCCATGTAGTATTCGTTTGGCTTCGCCAAACCATGGGCCGGCTTCGCCGGCCACCCTCTATGTAGTATTCGTTTGGCTTCGCCAAACCATGGGCCGGCTTCGCCGGCCACCTTCCATGTAGTATTCGTTTGGCTTCGCCAAAGATGGGCCGACTTCTCTGGCCACCCTCCATGTAGTATTCGTTTGGCTTCGCCAAACGATAGACATGTGGTATTCGTTTGGCTTCGCCAAACGATGGACCGGCTTCGCCGGCGACCCTCCATGTAGTATTCGTTTGGCTTAGCCGAACGATGGGCCGGCTTCGCCGGCCACCCTCTATGTAGTATTCGTTTGGCTTCGCCAAACCATGGGCCGGCTTCGCCGTCCACCCTCGATGTAGCATTCGTTTGGCTTCGCCAAACGATGGGCCGGCTTCGCCGGCCACCCTCCATGTAGTATTCGTTTGGCTTAGCCAAACCATGGGCCGGCTTCGCCGGCCACCCTCCATGTAGTATTCGTTTGGCTTCGCCAAACGATGGGCCGGCTTCGCCGGCCACCCTCTATGTAGTAATCGTTTGACTTCGCCAAACGATGGGCCGGCTTCACCGGCCACCCTCTGTGTACCCTCTATAAAACGTCGTAATTCACATCATTTGAGGCGCGACGCCTGGGCCTCCGTCTGCCCTCCGCTCTCTCACTGTCTCTAACCTCCGCTCCGCACCAGAACGCGTAGGAACCATGTGAATTTCGCCGTTTTGTAGCCTGTAGTATTCGTTTGGCTTTGCCAAACGATGGGCCGGCTTCACCGGCCACCCTCCATGTCGTATTCGTTCGGCTTCGCTAAACCATGGGCCGGCTTCGCCGGCCACCCTCCATG
The DNA here is from genome assembly GCA_029168955.1 of Aplectana chamaeleonis. Lineage (NCBI taxonomy): Eukaryota > Metazoa > Nematoda > Chromadorea > Rhabditida > Cosmocercidae > Aplectana > Aplectana chamaeleonis. The sequence continues at coordinate 120,715 of JAPDOI010001259.1, forward strand.
TAGTATTCGTTTGGCTTCGCCAAACGGTGGGCCGGCTTCGCCGGCCACCCTTCATGTAGTATTCGTTTGGCTTCGCCAAACGATGGGCCGGCTGCGCCGGCCACCCTCTATGTAGTAATCGTTTGGCTTCGCCAAACGATGGGCCGGCTTCGCCGGCTACCCTCCATGTAGTAGTATTTGTTTGGCTTCGCAAAACGATGGGCCGGCTTCGCCGGCCACCCTCCATGTCGTATTCGTCGGCTCCGCCAAACGATGGGCCGGCTTTGCCGGCCACCCTCTATGCAGTATTCGTTTGGCTTCGCCCAGCGATAGATATGTAGTATTCGTTTGGCTTCGCAAAACGATTGGCCGGCTTCGCCGGCCACCCTCCCTGTAGTATTCGTTCGGCTTCGCCAAACGATGGTCCGGCTTCGCCGGCCACCCTCCATGTAGTATTCGTTTGGCTCCGCCAAACGATGGGCCGGCTTCGCCGGCCACCCTCTGTGTACCCTCTATAAAACGTCGTAATTCACATCATTTGAGGCGCGACGCCTGGGCCTCCGTCTGCCCTCCGCTCTCTCACTGTCTCTAACCTCCGCTCCGCACCAGAACGCGTAGGAACCATGTGAATTTCGCCGTTTTGTAGCCTGTAGTATTCGTTTGGCTTCGCCAAACGATGGGCCGGCTTCGCCGGCCACCCTCCATGTAGTATTCGTTCGGCTTCGCTAAACCATGGGCCGGCTTCGCCGGCCACCCTCCATGTAGTATTCGTTTGGCTTCGCCAAACGGTGGGCCGGCTTCGCCGGCCACCCTTCATGTAGTATTCGTTTGGCTTCGCCAAACGATGGGCCGGCAGCGCCGGCCACCCTCTATGTAGTAATCGTTTGGCTTCGCCATACGATGGGCCGGCTTCGCCGGCTACCCTCCATGTAGTAGTATTCGTTTGGCTTCGCAAAACGATGGGCCGGCTTCGCCGGCCACCCTCTATGTCGTATTCGTTGGCTCCGCCAAACGATGGGCCGGCTTTGCCGGCCACCCTCCCTGTAGTATTCGTTCGGCTTCGCCCAGCGATAGATATGTAGTATTCGTTTGGCTTCGCAAAACGATTGGCCGGCTTCGCCGGCCACCCTCCCTGTAGTATTCGTTCGGCTTCGCCAAACAATGGTCCGGCTTCGCCGGCCACCCTCCATGGTATTCGTTTGGCTCCGCCAAACGATGGGGCCAACTTCGCCGGCCACCCTCTATGTAGTATTCGTTCGGCTTCGCCAAACCATGGGCCGGCTTCGCCGGCCACCCTCGATAGTATTCGTTTGGCTTCGCCAAACCATGCGGCCAGCTTCGCCGGCCACCTTCCATGTAGTATTCGTTTGGCTTCGCAAAACGATGGGCCGCTTCGCCGGCCACCCTCCATGTAGTATTTGTTTGGCTTCGCCAAACGATGGGCCGACTTCTCTGGCCACCCTCCATGTAGTATTCGTTTGGCTTCGCCAAACGATAGACATGTGGTATTCGTTTGGCTTCGCCAAACGATGGACCGGCTTCGCCGGCGACCCTCCATGTAGTATTCGTTTGGTTTCGCCGTCACCGCGATCACGCCTTCTGATGCGCTGCTGAATTCCCACGGCACCCCATCACGTCTTCTGAAGTCCTATTAAATTCCCACGGCACCCCGAACACGTCTTCTGAAGCCCTACTGAATTTCCACGTCACCCCGAGGACGTCTTCTGAAGTCCTACTGAGTTCCCACGTCACCCCGATGACGTCTTCTAAAAGCCCTACTAAATTCCCGCCACCCCGATCCCGTCTTCTGAAGCCCTACTGAATTCCCACGTCACCCCGATCACGTCTTCTGAAGTCCTACTGAATTCCCACGCCACCCTGATGACGTCTTCTGAAGTCCTACTGAGTTTTCACGTCACCCCTATCACGTCTTCTGAAGCCCTACTAAATTTCCACGTCACCTCCATCACGCCTTCTTAAGTCCTTCTGAGTCCCCTCGTCACCCCGATCACGTCTTCTGGAGACCTACTAAATTTCTACGTCATCCCGATCACGCCTTCTGATGCGCTGCTAAATTTCCACGTCACCCCGATCGCGCCTTCTGAAGTCCTACTGAATTCCCACAACACCACGATCACGTCTTCTGAAGCCCTACTAAATTCCCACGTCACCCCGATGACGCCTTCTGAAAGCCCTACTAAATTCCCGACACCCCGATCACGTCTTCTGAAGCCCTACTAAATTTCCACGTCACCCCGATCACGTTTTCTGAAGTCCTACTGAATTCCCACGCCACCCTGATGACGTCTTCTGAAGCCCTACTGAATTCCCACGCCACCCTGATGACGTCTTCTGAAGTCCTACTGAGTTTTCACGTTTCCCCCATCACGTCTTCTGAGGTCCTGCTAAATTCCCACGGCACCCCGAACACGTCTTCTGTAGCCCTACTCAATTTCCACGTCACCCCGATGAGGTCTTCTGAAGTCCTACTGAGTTTCCACGTCACCCCGATCACGTCTTCTGAAGCCCTACTAAATTCACGACACCTCGATCACGTCTTCTGAAGCCCTACTGAATTCCCACGTTACCCCGATCACGTCTTCTGAAGTCCTACTGAGTTTTCACGTCACCCTGATCACGTCTTCTGAAGCCCTACTAAATTTCCACGTCACCCCGATTTCGTCTTCTGATGCCCTACTGAATTTCTACGTCACCCCGATCACGTCTTCTGAAGCCCTACTGGATTTCCACGTCACCCCGATCACGCCTTCTGAAGTCCTACTGAATTCCCACGTCACCCCGATGACGTCTTCTGAAGAAGCCCTACTGAATTCCCACGTCACCCCGATCACGTCTTCTGAGGTCTTACTGAATTCCCACGCCACTCCGATGACGTCTTCTGAAGTCCTACTGAGTTTTCACAACACCCCGATCACGTCTTCTGAAGCCCTACTAAATTTCCACGTCACCCCGATGACGTCTTCTAAAGCCCTACTAAATTCCCACGACACCCCGATCACGTCTTCTGAAGCCCTACTGAATTCCCACGTCACCCCGATCACGTCTTCTGAAGTCCTACTGAATTCCCACGCCACCCTGATGACGTCTTCTGAAGTCCTACTGAGTTTTCACGTCACCCCTATCACGTCTTCTGAAGCCCTACTAAATTTCCACGTCACCTCCATCACGCCTTCTGAAGTCCTTCTGAGTCCCCTCGTCACCCCGATCACGTCTTCTAGAGACCTACTAAATTTCTACGTCATCCCGATCACGCCTTCTGATGCGCTGCTAAATTTCCACGTCACCCCGATCGCGCCTTCTGAAGTCCTACTGAATTCCCACAACACCACGATCACGTCTTCTGAAGCCCTACTAAATTTCCACGTCACCCCGATGACGCCTTCTGAAGCCCTACTAAATTCCCACGACACCCCGATCACGTCTTCTGAAGCCCTACTAAATTTCCACGTCACCCCGATCACGTTTTCTGAAGTCCTACTGAATTCCCACGCCACCCTGATGACGTCTTCTGAAGTCCTACTGAATTCCCACGCCACCCTGATGACGTCTTCTGAAGTCCTACTGAGTTTTCACGTTTCCCCCATCACGTCTTCTGAGGTCCTGCTAAATTCCCACGGCACCCCGAACACGTCTTCTGTAGCCCTACTCAATTTCCACGTCACCCCGATGAGGTCTTCTGAAGCCCTACTGAATTCCCACGTCACCCCGATCACGTCTTCTGAAGTCCTACTGAATTCCCACGCCACCCTGATGACGTCTTCTGAAGTCCTACTGAGTTTTCACGTCACCCCTATCACGTCTTCTGAAGCCCTACTAAATTTCCACGTCACCTCCATCACGCCTTCTGAAGTCCTTCTGAGTCCCCTCGTCACCCCGATCACGTCTTCTGGAGACCTACTAAATTTCTACGTCATCCCGATCACGCCTTCTGATGCGCTGCTAAATTTCCACGTCACCCCGATCGCGCCTTCTGAAGTCCTACTGAATTCCCACAACACCACGATCACGTCTTCTGAAGCCCTACTAAATTTCCACGTCACCCCGATGACGCCTTCTGAAGCCCTACTAAATTCCCACGACACCCCGATCACGTCTTCTGAAGCCCTACTAAATTTCCACGTCACCCCGATCACGTTTTCTGAAGTCCTACTGAATTCCCACGCCACCCTGATGACGTCTTCTAAAGCCCTACTAAATTCCCAAGACACCCCGATCACGTCTTCTGAAGCCCTACTGAATTCCCACGTCACCCCGATGACGTCTTCTAAAGCCCTACTAAATTCCCACGACACCCCGATCACGCCTTCTGAAGTCCTACTGAGTTCCCACGGCACCCCCATCACGTCTTCTACAGTCGTACTAAATTCCCACGTCACCCGTTTGCAGTATAAACAAAGCAAAAAAAAAGAAAGAAGACGAGTCTGTGGTGAAGGCGCTGAATAACGCGCCCCAATCGGCTCCTCTTCGAAGCTGCCCCACCACTATGCAGGCGCTGTGCTGAACGCTCACCCTCTCCTTCGTGGCACCCGCTAAGCACAGCGCCTGCATGGTGATGGGGCAGCTTCGTAGCCCCCTATAGCCCCATAGTCAAGATTATTTTTCTTGCCCTAGCGATTCTTTTTATATAGGATTGATCATTGATCAAGGAACAAGTCTACGAAGTTTCATTTGGTCCGAACCTTTTTCAAGTGTCATATATCAAAATAAGTCCCCTAAAGTGTTTCTCCGAATTAAGGACGGTTTTTCTGTAACATATGTGGGGTAGAAGGGTAAGGGTATTCTTGATATTCTAGCAATTGTCGAAACCTCGGAATTTCTATAGTTTCTAACATTGATGTGAACCGTTCTCCGTTTATATCACGTTACCTCTGCGATATAAGAAAAGAGGTATAAAAAACAAGAGACACTGTTAAAACTCAGAATAAATAAAGTGAACACATGGAAATTACATTACTATCAGCCATAATGCAATAATGATCTCACAGTAATCGAACCATCATTGAATTGCTTCGTAATACAACGCCTAACCGGCTGAGCCAGGGTGTGTTGCCAGCGGGCCCCGACTATCTCATTGCAATGATCGGTGGTTTGCATGCAACGAGCATTGTTCAGGGGATCAATGAACAACTCATAACTCAAGGACCTAGCTAGATTTCATCTCCAAACTTTTACGAGAACCTTTTCAGATGATTTCAAGGCCACTCTACCTATAGCTCACATTTGTGCTACTTCCCCCCAATCCAACGCTCTGGTTTCTTTCTTTTTTGCCCGTTTTTGATCTACCCGTGAGAACTGAGTGTAATTTTAGAATCTCAAATTGTTTCTTTCTAACTCCTCTACAACCCCGAAAAGACCGTTTTTCAAAACTCCATTTTTCGTTCAAAGTGGTCCCTTGTGAGAGCAAAATTTTCTTTGTTTTCGGATTTTGGAGTTAATCGCACATGCCTTACCTGCTGAGGACATGCTCATAGCCGTGCCAGTACTTCCCGGATGAAGTAGAGAGCTAAAACTGGGGTTATGTTTGTCAAGAAGAACCAGAGTTCAAGTCCACAAGCCTAAGATATAAGTCGGAATCAACGCCCTTCACGTCGACGAGCGCTGTTGGGGTGATTGCTAGCTCGTTTTTTTGGATTTTTTGCTTTATATTGTATTACATATAAAGACCCAGTGGTATGCTTTCCCAAAAAATAGCAGCTGCGAACCTTGAAACCTCATCTTACTGAGTTTTGAAATATTCGCAATCGTATTTGAACATACTAGAAATGCCATGGAAAACTGTAGTCGCACCAGTTTGTCGAATCACGGACATTTTCAGAATTTCTGAATCATTTTTAACTATTTTGCTATAGCATTTTTTTCCAAAAAGTATCCGAAGTTACTATAAATGATCACACCGGATATCAGCCCCGATTTAAAAGTAGTGTTCACGATGAGGATCGTTTTTCTGTTTTTTGGCCTATCTTGAAAACGGTCCAATGCTGATTCCAATGATGTCTCTGGAATCGTACAAGACCTTCTGGGAACCGAGTTATGGTCGTTCCAAATTGAGCTGGGAGAGCGTAGTGGACGAGTTTTCCGAGGCTTGTAACTGTCTTTTGCATCCGATGTATGCGAGCTGACCTGAGTGAAGAGAGAAGTCTAGAATGAAGAGAAGAACGAGGCCAATCATCGGAAAACATCACTCATCTCACGATCTCGAGTTTTCATCTATTCACGTCGGAAGGTGGTCATTGTGCTTTTGGGGTTTGCCTTGCGCTCAAAATGGCAACTTCTGGCTCTTTCGGGGCTCTTCGTGACTCGCTTTCATGCGTTCTTTCGACGTTTACGTTACAGCGTGCCCCTCCACTACCCATTCCTAGTGGAAACTGAAATACATTTTTTATCGTTAACACTGCCTTTAACAATAAATGTCATTATCCGAATCGAACCAGTATCCTGCAGGTTTCAAAGGCTTTATTAGATTCGATATATTATCCAAAAAATCACCTTTCGGAGAGAATGTATGATAACCACTCAAATTTCCGGTATTGATGATGGTAGACCACTACGCGTCTGAAAGATATCAAAAGAAGTCATGATTCAGAACTTTTTCGCTCATACAGCGGAGTCGGCTCTACAGGGGGGCAAGCCTCCGACTACCGTCGGTTATCTTCCCCCCCCCAAAAAAAAATGATTAGGCTAGGTAGGAGCCCTGCAATCACTGCCTCAAAGCCCTGCCGTCACTACTCCGAAGCCCTGCCATTACTGCCCTGAAGCCTTACCATAACTGTCCCGAAGCACTACTGTCACCCCAGAGCAATGACATTACAGCCCCAGAGCACTGGCGCCATTGCCCTAGAGCACTGAGCCCCCTCACAGATAAAGAGACGTCCGCTCTCCTCCAAAAATATCCCTTTCTGAAAAGAATCCTAAGTCTCCAGCCAGAGTGACTCTATTGGGAAAATGCGGCACTCTATGAGGTGGGGCACCTTTTACTACGGTTGGGCAAGTGATTGTGAAATCACGGGAGAAATAACGTCAAATTGAGACGTCTTCATGTGGAACCGTGATGCGTGCGTTTGGACTACTGTGACATCTCTGGTCTTCAATCAGCGGCAGCTATCTCTGATTTCGTAGCGTCTCTACTACTTCTTTCCTTCGAGCAAGCGCCGGAGAAAAGCAGGGGCACCTGCCGTCGCTCCCTTCGGGAGAGGCCTCTGCCGTCGCTCCCCTAAGCAGACAACAGGATCTATAGTCCAACGATGTCTGAGCATGAGCAAGTGACGCGCTGATACAAGAAACCAAACTTTCAGTGTGCTAAGAAAAGGCCACAGTGACGACCAACCCTAAGTTGCAATAATGGATGGATGGGAGACCGTATTTGTTTCTCAGTGCCACAGTCAACATTGTCTAGTTGACGCAATCCCAATGACCGCTGCTATTGGTGGATAGATCAAATAGGAGGGCAAGTTTAGTGCCTAGACCTGTCCTTCTTCCTGTGATTGTTAGTGTTGTCGGGGCCTGATACCCGTATATTTTTATCCTGTCAGTGAGGGAATTAAAGATCTCAGTGTTCATGAAAAACAGATGCTTCGCTTGGTATTGCTCTATCGCTTGATTCATCTCCCATATTTCTAATTAAGAGCCACTTGTTTACAATCATTATGAACGGTTTCATGTCATGCTCTGGTGGCCAACGTGTCCCAGCGGTCTATGTAAATGATTAGGCAATAAGGAATAACAACGGCGAATAGGCATGTTTTTGTCTATTGTTTGCCACCTATCGAGAAAATGGAATTACTTCCCGCTCTGAATTCTCGAGCACATCTAGCTGTCCTTCTTTTATCTTCTGTGGGCACTTAGTAACTAGGTGTGGGCCAGTGATGAGCGTCACATCGAAGTTCCAAATGGTTCTGGGCATGAAGTTGGATTTTTCGTAGCAAGATTCGTGAAATCTTTCGTATACTCGCTCCTTGTTATATATACTTCAAAAGGGTGTGCACAAATTCATGTTCAGTCACAGATCTTCTACTTGCCGTGTAGTGCGGTAATCAACGCGTTCCAGGCTGACCCCGGTATGCATCGACGACTCCGTAAGCGATCAATACGTCACTGCGGACACGAAACACGCACGAGTTGAACGGCGGAGTGGCGTGGTGGGAGTGTAAGTGGTGGCAGTGACGTATCGATAGATCGCGTTGTTGCCGATGCATGCCGGGGATTACCGTAGTAAAGGGCCATCAGCGGACTAGTGGCGAACCATGCGCACTCTGATGCAGTGCGTTTCAAAAGTATAGACGCACTCTCTAATACGTCGTTATCCTATCTGAATGTGATCGGTTGCAAAAGATATCTTTACTATTGAACTCGTCGTGCCCAGAAACCTCAGTGCACAGCATTCCAGTATCTTATGTGAAAACATTAGGTACTTTCGGTCTCAAACCTTAAAATACAACGTTTCAAAAGTATAGACGCGCTTGAAATATGCAGCAGATTTATTTACAAAAAACGACAGGCCATGGAAGTTTAGTAGCAGATCAGTCCTCCATGCTCGGAAATCACTTAATAAAGACGATTTGGCATTTGTTCAACCAGCCTTTGCAAACCAGAACGTCCAAGCGGTCCCTGGAACGGATGATTGCTGCCTTGAGGTCTTCAGCGTTTGCGTACGTTCGGGCGTGGCCATAAATGTCACGTACCAGCAAACCTCAGATATTCTCCATAGGATTAAGATCGGGAAAACATGCAGGCCAGTCCATTCGCTCCACCTTAGTCTCCTCAACCCACGCCTTTGGCGACCTACTCACGTGGACTGACGCGCTGTCTTGTTGGAGGACAATCCCCTCTCTATCCTGCTGTAGGAGGAAAGGAAAGTGGTGGCATCTGAGCATGAGCTGGTACTCAGCGGAATTCATATGAGTGAAAATGAATACAATCTCCAAAACGCTGCCACTTCAGAAAGCTCCCCAAACCATGATAGTGCCACCTCCAAAGTCCCGCTTGCTGAAGAACATGGGTTCCTTGCGAAGGTCCCTCCAGTATAGGCATATCCATCGAGACCATCCATGTTGGACTGTTTTTTGTCGGGAAATATCACCTAAACACGAATTTTCACGAAAATTGCTTCAGTGTGACCTGGAAATGTTTCTACTCACCTTGGACCAGTCCGCCGCCATGTTCCTCTTAGCGAACTGTATCCGTGATGCCTTGTGAGTGCCAGTGAGGCGTGGGAGGGCGACAACATACGAAGTTTCTATTCTGTCGAATGGCCCTCCAGACAGTCGTTTTTGAGACAGAAGTCGACAGTTCAGCTCGAACTCCAGTGGTCGTTAGAGTCGAGTTGGAAACAAGCCGACCATCACGGCGAACATCTTGGGCAGACAGCTTCATTGGACTTACGGACTTCGCCTTTTCCTCAAAGGCATCAGGATCGCGCAGATACCTGTCGACAACTCTCCATGAAAGTCCGAGTATCTTGGCGATATTCTGGTTGGTCACTTCTCCGATATTCAGGGCACGTATTTCTGCTTGATCACTCTCTGAGAGTAATATAAGTTACAAACAGTTATACCTATTTATTGGACCTTTGAAACAGGTAACTTGACTACGGAAGTTTTAGTTTTTTTGCACTGTTGATAATGCGTCTATAACTTTGAGACGCACTGTAACTTTGAGACGCAGTATTTTGGGGTTTAAAGAATTTTTTTTACTTGCGGCACTGAAATGTTGTACAGTAGGGTTTTCGGGCACGACGAGTTCAATGTTAATGATATCTCTTGCAACAGATCATATTCAGATTGGGTAACGAGATTTTAGAGGGTGCGTCTATACTTTTGAAACGCACCGTATAAACAGAGCATGCTTCTTAAAGGCAGTTTCACGATGGAAAACGTTTTTTTCCGCCCTTCTTGAGAACGGTCTCTTGCTGATTCCAATGATGTCTCTGGAATCGTACAAGACCTTTTGGGAACGGAGTTATGGTCCCTCAAAAATTGAGCTAGGGAAGCATGGTGGACGAGCTGTCCGATGCTTGTAACTTCCGCCACTTGCAGCAGATGTATGCGAGCTTACCTTATAAAGAGAGAAGTTGAGAATGAAGAGAGGAAGGGGGCCATTGATCGGAAATCATTGCTCATCTGACGATCTCGAGTTTTCATTTGTTACATCGTAGGGCGGGCATTGCGCTTCTGGGGTTTGCCTTGCGCTCAAAGTGGCCACTTTGGGATGTTTCTGGGCTCTTCCTGGCTCGTTTTCATGCGTTCTTCCGACGTCAACGCTACATTGTGCCCCTCCACTACCCATTCCTAGTAGAAACTAAAACACATTTTTTATCGTGAACACTGCCTTTAGAAATTTGGAATAGCACAGGAGTTTCGTAGCTTGTTATGCATCGTTCACTACGATACCTATTGTTTTTTGCGTTATCAAACATCTTTGAAAATCAACTGGAATACTTTTTTCAACACTCCCAACTAATTTCTGGACATCGACGAAAACTCCGGACGGGCGGTGTTACTCTCTTATCGACTCAGTGTAAAGGCCTTTCACCAAATCTGATTCAGTTATTAGACGAGGCGAACGCGGTAGATAAGTGTTCGCAATCGAAACCTACTGGTAGTGTTGCAAATGCCGCAGGGCCGCAGCTACTAGATCATTCACTCGACTAAATGTGCCAAAGGGTCTGTACACCATTGATATTCGCGGTTCCCTTACGACTCCATGCCCCCTTCCGTTCGCGGTATCCGCCCACCACTGATCTTTAGACGTTCGTGTTTCTTACAGCATCGGTCAATGGTTTTTCATGTTGCTAGTGATTATATTGTTTTACCGATAATGAACTATTAACCTATCTTATGAAGGCAGAGTTCGAGAATTCCTTTTTTTGAAAGGATAGTATGCTGTTCTCAGAAAAACGAAAACATATTACATGTAAAATAAAAGGCCTGAATTAATATACATGTAATATAAATTGGCCAATGTATATTACTTGCAAATTATCTCGACCGATGTAACTTGTGATACATGTTATGTTACATGTAATATATTGGTCCCTCGCTTGCAGGCCAAATGTCGCACGTAATATGTTTTTGATGGCGAAAACATAATACTTGTAACATAAGAGACGATTACAATATACTTGTAATACATCTCCGTCAATGTAAGTTACATGTGAATTATCTCTACTCAAGTAAATTACATGTAGTAAAAGTGTAACATAATTCAATTATCTCCAGCAACTAAGGGCCCATGCTGAACACCTTCTGCAAACCCGCACAGCATACGGGCCGCCTCATACGTTAGCCATGAGCGCAGGCCCTTTGCATTGACTTTCGACAGGGTGGTCACACGACCTGGCCGAGTCGTTGATCTCTCGCTCCTCGTGGTTCGATTTAATCGTGTGGAGGATTAGAGGGAGCGACATACAATATTTTTTGACCAAGCTTAAGCCCACTGCTTCTTGTATGAAGCTGTGGTATCCAAGCTTGCTGCTTCAATCATGAAGCAGCAAGCTTTAAGCTCATAGGATGTCCAGAAGAGCTTAAAGCTCGCTGATTCGTAACTGAAGCGGTGGCCTGGAACTTGCAGCCCCAATCCTTAAGGGGCCGGATAGACTCCCGCCGCAGAAAGGCGCGGCAGCATGCAATTGAGGAGTATCGATCATGCGGCGCCGCACGATCGATTCCTCTCCATTGCATGCTGCCGCGCCTTTTAGCGGCGAGAGTCTATTTGACCCCTAAAGCATCGAGCTTCAACTTGCAGCTCTAATTAAGCTACATGAAATATAAGTGTATGTTACATGTAATATAAGTGTATGCTACATGTAATATAAGTGTAGGGTACATGCGATATAAAGGTAATATACTTCAATGTCTCAAGTATCTTACACTTTATATTACATGTAACATGTTTTCATTTTTCTGAGTTTGATGCAACCCCCATTTGGAATAGATTATACCATTTTCGTCCCACTTCGGTACAACGCAGACCTTATTGAGGTACTGAAGTGCGAAGGCGAACAGTACTTTTCGGACTACGGAGCATGTGGAAGCGTGGATATTCGGAATCTGTTTGCACCTGTCACACAGTAGGTAAATTAGGTGGTGTGACGCAGGGGTATTCGAATAAGTCAATAATTCATTGGCAGCTAACGGAAGTGCATCAACACAAATCACTGTACTCGGGTCCTTCTCGTTCTTTGTGTCTTCGTAGAGCCTAAGGAAGCAGAACTCACCTTGCAATATGCCCTTTACCGCGTAAGCACTGAAAACTCTGCCTGAAAGACTCGTCCGCCATTTCAGCGTAGTTCAGCGACCTCACTTTAGGGTTCCTAAAATGTTTGTAGGTGAGATTGCAACCCTATATCAATTCCATCTGGTGGTAGGGAGCACGGTGTGGTTGCACCGTGATTGCTTCCTGTATGAATTTGGCGCTCATCATACTCATCAAAGCCAGCGCGCCAGGCGCGGGCTTTGATGAGGGTAAGAGTATGAATGGTCTGACGCCACGCCCGCGCGAGAAGCCGGCTTCAACATGGGACGACCGCAGTAATGACTTCTACATTATTTTTATTATTAATTCATCATCAATTTCGTTCCGTTCCATAATAATTAAATCCAGAAATATCTTCCGTTACTATGATAGTGAACCCGTGTGCAGTTTGGCTTGCTTCGTCAAAAATGAAAAATTCAAACCTCACTCGCGGCTGGCGCGTGCGTTTCAAATTTCAAAGGCGGATGCCGGTATGATGAGCTGATCAGCTGCGCTCTTCCCTTGGCCTGAATCTATTAGCGGGCCGGCGCACGCGATCGCCCTCGCCAGCCGCGGGTGAGACTCCAATGTTTTTTTCTTCAGGAGGCAAGCCTTAGAGCTAACTATACAGAGTTTGCTTGCTCGTTAATTTAGCCCCAATTTCATCCGTTCCACCATAGCGTCGAGAATTCTTAGTCTCTGCGAGGGCGTCTACCGCGTGACGCGCGCGGAAAGTATTAATGCCCAAGGCCACGCTCGCGCGCAACGCGCCAGCGTCTAGGAGTATGAAGCTTTAGCTAGGATTCCGCAAAGAAAATTCTGAAGTAAACCGGCTCTGATTTGAAGGGGTAGAGGCACAAAGCTCAAAGGCATCGCACGCGGTGAAAACCACTAACAATTTTTCACCTTCATTCCTTATCTGACAAGGGAACTACTATCAGCCAAACTGTCCATTCCAAATCGAATATACTTTTCTGGAATAATTTTTTGACGTAAAGTCCGAATATGCCCTTCGCAGCTGCCTAGAATCACCGTGGAATAAAGTTACACTCATTTTTTCTCAGTTTTTCGTGCCTGTTGTACCCTTAAAAAACGCAGTAATCCTTCGAAAAGCCGAAACAGACCTCTCAATCGTGTTTGGCGCCCAAAACAACCCCCTTAGGCAAAGTTTGGGCGGAAGCACATTTTCCGAACTTTGCCCAGACTGAGAGCGTTTCCGACTTGTACGGATTTTTGGTTGAGCGTTTACTAACTTCAAATACGGGGTTCAGAAAACGTTGAAGAAAAATAATCCAAATTTGACATAAAATTCTCCGAGGTCCCAGAATTCCGACTGACTTCGTTCCAAGCTTCCAACCGGGAGAAAAATTTGAAGGCAAAATCGAATTTCGACGATTTTCGGAGTGTGACAACTGATGTGGCCGGAATCGTTCCTCTGGAAGTTATTTGGAGTGCTCAACATGAATCTGATGTCAGTTTATCGATTTTGATTTTTGACAGCTTACGGTAGATTACGGTGGGTTTGCTATATTTTGGTCAAAGTCTCAGATTTATCTCAAAGTTTCTATGTGGGGGTAATTTGGGGTGCTGAATATGAATTCGATGTACATTTGTCGATGTTCGTATTATTCAAAGCAGTGTTCACGATAAAAGTCGTTTTTCTGTTTTTCCACCTATCTTAAAGGCAGTGTTCACGATAAAAAAAAATGTGTTTCAGTTTCCACTAGGAATGGGTAGTGGAGAGGCATACTGCAACGTTGACGTGGAAAGAACGCACGAAAATGAGCTAAATAGTTGTCACTTCGAGCGCGAGGCGAACCCCTAAAGCGCAACACACGCCCACCGACGTGAACAAGTGAATGCTCAAAATCGTGAGATGAGCGATGATTTCCAGTGATTAGCCCCGTTCTTCCCTTCGTTCTCAACTTCTCTCTTTACTCAGGTCAGCTCGCATACATCGGCTGCAAAAGACGGAAGTTACAAGCCCCGGACAACTCGTCCACCATGTTTCCTTAGCTCAATTTTTGAGGGACCATAACTCCGTTCCCAGAAGGTATTGTACGATTTCAGAGACATCTTTGGAATCACCATGGGGCCGTATTCAAGATAGGCGGGGAAACAGAAAAACGATTTTTATCGTGAACACTGCTTTTAGAAACGGTTATATGCTGATTTGAATGATGTCCCTGGAATCGTACAAGACCCCCTGGAAACAGAGTTATGGCCCCTCGAAATTCAGCAAGCGAAGCATTGTGCGCGAGTTGTCCAAGGCTTGTCTCTCCCGTTTTTTTGCAGCCGATGCGTGCGAGCTGACCTGAGTAACGAGAGAAGTTGAAAATAAAAGGAACGAAGCTAGAACGGGGCTATTGATCGGAAATCATCTCGCATCTAACCACGAATTCAGAACAACTGTTATAGGATGGCTGGCCCAGGAGATTTTCATTCACTTACCGACCGTTCTTCGTCACACCTCCGTTCTTAATCTTCTTAGAGGGACCCAAAGCTTACGTTTTAGCCGAAAAAACGCTCAACGTTTTCTTCGTGAACACTGCATTTAAGATAGGTTTTGCCTCTTAAATGGCATGTCATCTACCGTAACCTACGGTAAACCTCAAAATTTCGACAAACGAACTACAGATTCGTGTTCAGCACACCAGATTAGCCCTATATACATAATCCTTAGCAAAACCTTGAGAAAAAAAAATGTAAAAAACACCCTAAAAATTAATTGGGGGGTAGGCACCCTTCCCTCGCAGCGAACCTTTAGAAACGCTCATAACCTCCATCAGAGTGAGTCTAGGCAGCTGCAATGGGCATGTGCGGACTTAACATCCAGAAGTGGTTCTAGAAAAGTACATTTCATTTGGAATGATTAGAATGACTTATAGTAGTTCCCTTGTGAGACCTATACAACGTTAAAAAAGCCACAATAAGGACTTGTCCTACCCCGGAGGGTCCTCCATTGTGAGATTACTCGTCTTTCTATAAAATAATTTAGCTATTCGGTTTGTTCAACAAACGCAGCAATCCATTTTTCGAACAATCGGCCAACTTAAATTGGGGATGCTGAAAAGCTTATGCAGATCAAAAGGTATAGAATTATCATTATCGTTTTTAAGTACTACATACCGCCCCTATCTTTTGGTCATTGGGCGCGCTAGAGCGCCGGAGGGCGCCCTTTGGCGTAGTTTTTGAATAACTCGCTTCAAAGTGGTCCAGTCGGAAAATGGAAGCTAAATTCGGAATCAGCATCAAAAATGCGATCTACTGAATGTATAAAATTTCAAAATGGAACTCAGTGGAAGATTTTGGGTTACGGAAGCCATCCAATGTCCCTCGTGTCCAAATGGGGCTGGCGTTTAAGTGTTGTTATAAGTGGATTTCTTGATGTTTTCTCGTATTTAGCACTTTCATATGGCATTTGTTATCCTCTGTGTTTCTTCTGAAACATTTTAACAGCGAAAAAATTAATAAAAACTCATAAAAAATTCTTTTTCCTAACAATTTATGGATTTTAATGTGGCGAAATCACGAAGTTCTTCTATATTAGTGACTTTATTTGAGATAAATGGCAAAACTTTGAGGAGAATTCAGGTATTAAAACTTGAACGGAAATCTCGCCTTGAAATCGGATTAATAATTTGATTTCACATTCAAAAAAGGTAGGTATCAGAGCGCATTTCAGCAACCATGCAAGTAATTCGCTTTGCAATCTTTGTTTTTCTCCTCACACGAAGAAATCGTGCCCAGAATGAGCCAGTGTACGGAAATGAACAGTTCAAAAAAAATTTCTTTCGAAAATTAAAATTTTCATAAAGTGACCAATTTCAATTTTCATGCTGAAATACTCCTCGAGTTCTATATTCTCCGTGTATAGTGCATGAATTTGTTCTGAAATTGTTTCAAAATGACAGAATTCCTAACCTTTTCCAATTATTTTTCAAAAAAAAATCATCGAAAGTAAATTTTTACTGAGACCACAAATTTTGAATTTCTTTCCGAATTTCTCTCTGAATTCCATTTATTTCTTGCTTCATTATATGAATTCATTTCGAAAATGTGGGGATCGTTAAAATCTTCAAACTTTTTTCCCGAAAAAACAAATGAAATTTGAATGCTGAATTTTCTCTTTATTTCGATTTTCGGTGTGAAAACATGCTAGGAATGTTTCACTGTTCATGTAGAGCGCATAAATTTCATCAGCATTCATTTTAAAAATGCTGAATTGAAAAATAATAATTCTTTCCGCGAAAAAATATTTAAAAATTTCAAAGTTGATTTTTCATTATTAGAACAATTTTTTTATTTTGATACCAGAACCTTTTTTGAATCCCATGAATCTCGTCACAAGAGAATGTTTCAAGAATAAGATAATCTAGGAAGTTTTCCATTTTTCTCTCAAAAAAAGGAAAGGTAAAAACTGAATTGTCAATAGAATTACCAGTTTTGAATTTCTTTCTTGAACACCTCTGGATTTTCTTACTATTGAAGTTCCAGGTTTTTTTTAAGCTTTGTTGCGTGGAATTGCGTCCCCATTGTGGTAATTTTGAAAACTTCGAATTTCTCCTACAAAAATTTAATTTTAAAATTGAATTTCTGGTGAAAACACCGGCTTCAGAACTCATTCCAGAACCCTTCTAGAATTCCATGACTTACTTGACTTAATCGGTTGGCCTTTGCCTGACGCGGTCATTCCGCATCTTCATTGAGGTGTGCCGTCCTAGTAGTCAGCCGTGTCTATTTTTCACGGTCTTCAGCCACAATTTGAACACATTCCATCCAGCTGTCACTATTCCATTTCCTGCGAAACGAAACATCGCGCCTGAACTGTCTTTCGATGCCGAGTGACTTTGAATCCTCTTTAACCAAATCCGTCCAGAATTTTCGGCTACGCCCAGGTGGCCGTTTCCAGACAGGATTTGGAAGCATTTTTGAAGCGTGTTGTACGAGACGATCCGGCGTTCTTCTTAGTATATGCCCGAGCAGTCGAAGTCGACTTTCCATTGCTGCTTGAGATGGCGTTAGGAGATGCTGGCACCTCCCTCGTGTCAAGCGTTGATGTACTGCGTCGATTTCCTTGTAAAGTTCTTCGTTATGGCATACACGCGACCAGAAATATCCAACCAAGCGCCTAAAAAGCTTCCTCTCCGTGCAATCCAACCTTTCCATCTGCGTCTTCGGTGCTGCCCACGTCTCCGATCCGTACATCATGATAGGGCGAATGGCGGATAGGTAGACGCGCAACTTGACTTCCTTCGCGATGGTGGTAGACCACAAACACTTGGTTAGAGAATTAAATGCAGACGTAGCTTTCGCACATCGTTGTCGAATATCCGCTGCATAACTACCATCGTTCTTCAGCAAACAGCCCAAATAACAGAAATCGTCCACCAGTTCGATACGTTGTCCGTCCACACAAACTCCAGTTGAAGGCCTCTGAGAGACCCACATCTGCCTGCATTTGTCGGGACGAAGACGAAGTCCATAGGCTGCGGCATACTTCGAAACGAGGTTCACAATCCTTTGCAGTTTTGCGTTGTTTTCAGCGAATAACACGATGTCGTCGGCGTACTCCAGGTCGACAAGGGAGCGTGCTGATGGTGTTAGGATCACATCCGCAGGAAACTGTTCTGCAACTCTACGCATGATGTCATCAACGGCGAAGTTGAAAAGAAAAGATCCTGCAACGGCTCCTTGCCTTACTCCTGTTTTCACCTCGAAAGCTGACGTAAATCCGACAGGTGTACGAACTGCTGCTGTTGTTCCTTTGTTCATGTCCTCGATTAACCGAACATACTTTTTCCGGGACTCCATCTGCTCGCAGAGCATTGAGCAATCGATCACGATGAGGAGAGTCGAACGCGGCTTCAAAGTTCAAAAAAGCAAGCTGTAGTGGCTTCGAATACCGCTGTCACGATTCAATTACTCTTCTCACGACGAACACTTGGTCGATGGTCGATTTTCCAGGTCGAAAACCGGCTTGCTCATCTCTGGTCGTCCTTTCACGATGTTTGATAAGTCGCTCGAGAATGACACGTTCTAAAACCTTGTACATGACACGAAGTAGAGAGATTCCTCTGTAGTTCTTAGGATTCGTGACGGATAGCTTCTTGTGAAGAGGTACGATGATCGCCTGTCTCCACGAATCAGGTATCCTTTCGCTCATCCATATAGCACGGATGGTGTTAGTCATTTCACGAATCCCAGACGGAGGAAGAGCTTTCAGCATTTCAGCAGGGATGTTGTCATCTCCACCTGCCTTTCCATTCTTTATTTTCCGGACACAATCCAAAACTTCCAGACTCAGTCGACGGTTCCTCACTGAGCATCGTAATGTGCTCTCTGAACATGCGGGAGCTCAGGTACTGATGGCGCTGGACGATTCAGTAGTGAACTGAAGTAATCCTTCCATATTGGCAGCGTCGCATCACCAACTGCAACTCCATTGGTAGTGCTCAAGACAGAAGAACATCTCTTCATCTTCCCGCTATACTGTCGCAGCAACGTGTGGGCTTTCCTCGGATTCTTCTCCTTCCAAGCCTTCTCGAACTCCTTAGCTCTACACGTCCACTCTCGCTCGCGGTCACTTTGAAGCTGCCGACGCAACTTCCTCCTCAGACGCTTTTTCTCCACGAAGTTTCCTACAGTTCGGAGAGCACATACTCTGTTGTAGGTAGATGTTGTTTTTTCTGAGACGTAGGCGAACTTCTTCTTCGGTTGTACAACCGGGAATGCCTCTTTCGAAGCGTCCTGGATGCACTTGACAAAAGAATCCGCGTTGCAAAGTTTCTTCTTAGTACGTACTCCGATGTGAATAGAAACGCGTTGTCGAAAATTCCTTCTGCACTCTTCATCTCTGAGACTTGTCATGTCAATCCTCTGGAGGGGCTAAGCCCCTCGCTTCCTCTTATGAATCCTCGCAATGAAGTTCAACAGAACAGGACGGTGATCCGAATCGAATGCGACATCCCACACAGCTTTAGATCTTCGAATGTTCGATACTGGAATATTCCTCGTCAGGACATAGTCAAGCTGTGGTTTCAAAAGTGTCATCTTCCGCTTCCTCTGCTCTTCTGGAGATAGCTGGGTTGGTCCCTGCCACGTAAGCTGATGGCGGCGATGATTCCTCTACAATGTCGATGCAATAATCAGACCACTGCGTTCACAAAAGTCGACAAGGCGGTACCCATTATCCGATGTTTGCTCCACTGGGTAGAACCATTTACCGAGTTCTTCGGATTCCTGATCAAGTCCCATCTTCGCATTTGCGTCAATCCCCACGACAACAGCATGTTGACAAGGTATCCTGGCCAGCAACGTATTGAGTTCCTCATAAAACGCATCCTTCGAATTGTCTTCGGCGGTTTCAGTGGGCTCATGAGCACTCACTATCCACGGATTGAATCCTCTGTGATCCCGCAGTCGTACGAATGCATTCCGGCACGACGTTGAGCCAAACTCCTCGACCATACCATTGAAATCCTTCCTTACAGGTATTGCACAGCCTCCCACTCTCCTATCGTCAGCGTTACCGCAGTAGATGGTGTACTCTCCGACGCTGATGACGGGTCTATCCTTGAGGCGGGTTTCCTGCAAAGCAGCAAACGGTGCATGGAAATAGCTCAGAAGTCTGGATAGCGCAGTTTTTTGGATATCACTCGACAGCGATAGACAGTTCAGGGTGGAGAAACTGTGGCTTGTGACCAAAGACTCCACGAACTCCCTTGGTACGGATCCTGAGGTGTTATAGACCAGAGGCCTTGGTGTGCCGGACGGCGACACCTTTATGCAATGTGCGGGATACTTTCGCGATATAGTTGTGCACGCTATATCGCTCGAACGTTCCCTGTGTACACTCAAACGTCTGCTGGGTTCAGTAGAAGCAGGGGCACCAATGAGCAGATACCAACAGACTTGTATACCTACCCCCGGAATTCCATAATATCTCGAATTCTCTGAGTATACTGAATAAATACAATTGTAGGATTTGGTATATGAGCACCCCGTCGTTCGGCCCTCCACCCCTCGCATGCCAGGCAATTACCTACGCCAGGTCGCTCTACCAACCCACATCCCATCCAGGACGATTACCGATCGCATTTGTCAGGGGTCTGAAACCCTAACCACTATGAAACCTCATAAAATTCAGTATCATATTCAGTAGAAGCATGACTCTTAAAAAACATTTGTACATTCGTACAGTAATGAAATGTGTCATAATCTTCGCATAATTAGGGTCCAGAACCAATTATAATGTACATTTGGTCCGAGAAGCCGAAATGCGAGAAATGGTTCACATTCGTGGTGTTTTCCAGTAGTAGTGAAAAATGCCGGAAAGGCATTGAGGACTGCATCAAGCCAAAGGTGTATCAGTACTAAATTACGCTCTGCCATATGATTCACTCTCACACTGGCCTGCTTCTCAAGAAACAGCCTACAGGGTCATTTTGAGGTGCGAATGGGCCTTGGAGGCGTATCTGCGGCCTCCTCGGTTCTGAATGACCTTATCAGAATTACAGATACTCTTCCTCTGCAACACGTTCCCAACCATTCAATGTGCTTATCTGGGCCAAATTCCGGTCCGCAATTGCGTCTCGACACGCTTTGCGGCCGCACGCGCTCGAGTCAGTCGAGTTTCCAGCGCCAAAGCCGACTCGATATGGCTTTTTCATACAGTTTTCTCCAATTTCCATTAGTTTCCAGTTTTTTGAACCCACCTAGAGTCAACAGATCGTCGGCTGCGGCGCTGGAAACTCTTCCGACTCGAATGCGCGCGGCCGCAAAGCGTGTCGAGACGCACTTGCGGACCGGAATTTGGCCCAGGGAAGCACAGTATCTCCAATGGGAAGCGTTGAGCTGTTCTCGCATTTCTCGCAGTCTTATTAATTTTAAAAATTTCGGAAAATGCATCAATCCCAAAATTTGTATTTGTTCAATGTAATGAGTGAATTTGGGATATTATGGAAATCTAGAAGGGTTCTGGAACGAGTTCCGGAACCGATCTTCTAATCACGTCTTCATTTTTGAAATTTCAGTTTTGTTGAAAAAAAAGGAAATTCTTACGATTTCCTTATTTTTGGGACCATTCCGTGTAGTGGAGCAGAAAATACATTGAACTCGAATAGAATTCTGGGAAGATATTCAGAATCGGTGATATTAATGAAAATTCGATTTCAATTTTTTTTCGGAAAACCTACCCAACGTTCTCATAAATTCCATGTTTACGAAACAATTATACGGATGTTTCCGGGAAGTAATGCACTGACTGAATATGATACTGAGTTCTATGAGGTTTCATACTGGTTAGTGTTTCAGTCACTGACAAATGTGATCGATAATCGGCCTGGGTGGGCTGTGGGCTGGTAGAGCGACTTGGCTTAGGGAATTGCCTGGCATGCGAGGGGTGGAGGGCCGAACTACGGGGTGCTCATATACCAAATCCTACAATTGTATTTATTCAGTATACTCAGAGAATTCGAGATATTATGGAATTCCGGGGGTAGGTATACAAGTCTGAAGAAATTCAAAATTTGTGGTCTCAGTAAAAATTCACTTTCGATGATTTTTTTTTGAAAAATAATTGGAAAAGGTTAGGAATTCTGTCATTTTGAAACAATTTCAGAACAAATTCATGCACTATACACGAAGAATATAGAACTCGAGGAGTATTTTAGCATAAAAATTGAAATTGGTCACTTTATAAAAATTTTAATTTTTGAATGAAATTTTTTTTCGAACTTCCATTTGGACGGAGTTTGTATAATTTAGGTGCCTTGCTTCCATCAACTCGAGAAGCCGCTATATGTATACCCATAGGCTCCAAAAACAGAGCAGAAGTATTTTTCTCCGCAAGGTTCTCAAAGTACTCCATAGTGCATCTCCTCTAAGAACAAGATGATTTAGTATCGTGTTCTTCTGATGGGCAGAATCCAGTTGTTGAAGTACCCTACTTCTGCTCCCACTCACCTCGAACTCAAGTACTGACTACAACGAACGATCTTCGCCATGCAAATACATGTAAGCAGTCCAACGAAAAACACAAGAGCAAATCCAGTCTGAAATCAGTGGGATTAATTACGGAGTAAGCGATCAGTCGTTTAGATAGGCGACTTACCCATAAGCCGGCTTCTCGGAATGCTAACGGCAGCGAAAAACAGCCGGGGCCGATCATGCCTTTGAGGAAGTTGATAAGAGCGAGATGTGCCCTGAAAATGAGTTCCTATTCCAAGAATGGGTCAGAGGTGGGAAAGGGCAGAATCCGTCTAAACAAGATTGGTATCAATCCCTCTAGGGATGCCCCACATGCTGAAGAGTATTTAGCCTCTACCGCAGGGTGGGTTCAAGCAAACATCATCCATTATCCTCCCTTTTAGTGTTGCATCAACCACAGTAACATATGCTGCCCAAGAATGGCTTACAGATGTGTCATCATCGATTTTCACACCTTTTTCAACAAAAGTGAGAGGCGTGCGAACCAGGGGTGTGCGTTAATGAAAAATATTTTTTTCGTTAAGTCTTAGTCGTTAATTTTCGAAAAAAAAACCGCGTTAACCCGTTAATGCGTTAACACGTTAATTTTGCATTTCGTTGAAAATATAAAAAGAAAATACTCCCAAATTGAAAGTCAATAAACTATCAGTGCTGCACAGGGTTCGGCGCGGGTGAGGGCCCCACCGATGGGTCTGAGCTCCGGAAGAATGAAAGGACTTCGGAGGTGTCTGACCTTCGGAGGAAGACCGATTGGGCTATCGTGTGTGTGAGTGGAAACCGCCAGGGGCATTTTTTCACATGGTATCCAAATTGCATGGCGATTTGATTGAAAAGCTCTTTGAACTGAGTTACGAGTGACGGTGTTCAATTAGGAAGTTTAGGGTGAAGTCATATTAAAGGTGTTCCCAAGATGATAGTCAAGACATATGAATCCTCAGAGTGAAAAGTCTAAAACAATTACCTACCAAATGCTAAACGGTTTCTATGAGTCACGCGAGTTGATGTTTGAGTTGAGCGTTGTCAATTTACCCTGTACTCGAACTTTCCTCGTCTATGATGGAGGCTGAGCTCCGGCAATACAATATAAAGGCTAACACTTAACAGGCCGAAGACTGCTACAGCATACAGGATCACGCCTTTCGCAGATATGGTCCCTTGTTGAAGTCGACAGTTTCCAAAGCTAGAAGTCACAGGAGTAGGATATTCGAGTCCAGCGCGGTCAAGTCACTCTCTATGCGGGGTTTTGCCATATCAGAGCAACGTAGAAGACCGCTACAATGATAGAGGAAGAAGACAAAAAAACGTCCAAGTCTACAAATCTAAACTAGGGTTTTGAAAAAGCAATGACTTAAGTTCTAAATGAGGCACCCGGAAAAAATCTTAGCTCAAATAAACAGCACTAAAAAAAATCTTAGCTCAAATAAACAGCTCAAATAAACGTAGGTTCTGAGTCAATGATAGCGTTTTCTCAGCACTTACTTTGCTAGGTGTAGGCCTAGTTGTGGGCATACAGCGCATTTAGAGAATAACGTACAACAAGTGAATTTTCTTCAAATGCGCTCTCCAGGAGTGCGGAAAGTTCAAAGCGGTAGAGTATAAAGTCTAGATTCTCAAAGCCAGAATTTTTCAAGATGACTCATTTCCTACTTAACTTGCAACCTTTTAGAAAACCTACTTTTTTGAGGAATTCAGCGCCAACCTCAGACCGTGAAGTTTCGTATACAGGGTAAATCAACCACGCTGGACACAAATATCCTACTCTCGTGACTCCTGGTTTTCAAAATTGTCGACTTAAGGGCGGGACCACACCTGAGAAAGTTTGAGCCCGTATACTGTAGCGGTATTCAACCTACATCATCATCGGTGAAAGTGTATACAGAGGGTAAATCCACTTCGCTCGACTCAAATAACCTTTCGCGATCCGGACTTTGCAAAAATATGACCTCTTATAGCGTAGTCCACCAAAAGTTGCACATCTACTTACCAAAGAGAAGCGATTGGTCAAAGATCAATGCGCTTGAAGCTCATGGCAGCACAACCGCTTCCGCTCAACCAGTGGCGGGCGTGTCGCATAGGAACTCATGCCGACCGCTTCTCATTGATAAGTAGATGTGCGAAATTCGGTAAACTGCATTTTACATATACTTTTGCACTTTTAGCCCCTATCTGCATACATGCATGCAGCGCTGTTTTGTGCTCTCGCCCTCTCAAACATCCGCATTTTTTTTGCATAGCACTCTGGCTTCACCATTCGAATACCACAAGAGAATCTTTACTGCAATGAAACATTAGAGGCAAACCGGCTGGATAAACTGTTTGAACACATCAGCTCTAGGTGTGGGGGGAGGTAGAACACGGTCAAAAATTGACCTACTCACGCTCCCAGGAGGGACGAATAAAAAAATTGCATTGGAGTGGTGGTCTGAACACAACTGGCCTCGTGTAGTACCCTGGTTTCATAATTCCATAGCAATTAACGAACTATAAATTAACGAGATTTCAAGACTTTTTCGTTAAAGGCAGTGGTCACGATGAAAAACGTTATCGAAAAAACTACAAACATCAGCTCAGGTCAAAAACAGCTCAAAAACTATGAGAGTAGCGCGATGAAAAACGGGCTAGAATTAGAGTTATTGAGACCCTAAATTTCCAGTTCGTGCACACGTGCACAGAAAGATCACAGTCTCATGCCAAGCAGTCGAAAATCATCGACACTCAGAGGAAGAAATAAATGGAAATTTTTCCAATAAAACAGTTCAACAATGAAAGCAAGCACTTTAGTCAATGTTTTTGACTAGATGTGTACACAAATCCGAAGGTTCATTGATTGAAATTCAATTTCAAGCCAGCTGATGTTCTTGATACTAGAGATCATCGATGCCGATGATGTGGAGTGAGCTCGTCCACCATCAAGAGACAAGGAAGTTCAGGCTTCAAATTTGGCCCGAAACAGTGATTTTTTTCGCGATTTTTCTCATAGTTTCCACTACTCTATACCCAGAAAAGGGTTCAGAGAGGAAAAGAAGACGAGCATATTTGAGCGCGACCACTGCCTTTAAGCGTTAATAGTTAATTTTCGAGAAAAAAATCGCGTTAACCCGTTAAGGCGTTAACACGTTAACGTTATAACGCACAGCACTGACGCGAACCACTACGGACGCGTTGTGTTTTACCCTGCGCGAAACGATTCTTCCCGCCTTGGTAGCTTCCTCACTGCCATGTGCAAGCATCTAGACGCTTTGGCTGTTGTAGCTCTGTTCCACGGTAAACAGCTTTTCATCTGTGAAAAGCATCCTCAAACGCTGATTTTTTTCGGCCCGCCGCAGGAAGCCCCTACATTTCCATACTCTCCCCTTCTTTTCTCCATCGCTCAGGGCATGTCTTTTTTTGCAGCTTGTAGAGACGCATGTGGACTTCCTCCTCGACCACCTTCCCCACGGTTCCCTCCGACACGTTCAAGTCTCGTGCCAATTCTCTCACAATGCTCCAAATTTTTCTTAGACGTCTTGTCGCTACAGTCACCGTCCGTACTGGAGGAATGCGGTCATCAAGCGTACTTCAATTGACTGCACCGTATGCGGTCTGGCGGGGAGCTTTGAGAAGACGAGCGATTCTCGAAGCTGAATGTCCGGCACTTCTGAGCTGAAGAATTGCGGCCCTTTTCGGATTCAGAGCTACCATGCTCTAAAAAGCTGATGTGAGATCCCCAAATTTTGTGCCGGTATTGGAAAGGGTTTAGCCTTGCGAACACACAACAGGCAAGTCAGGAAAATCAATACCTCACTTTCAAATGCGCGCGTCAAAAGTGTACGGGTATTTTATACGCACCCTGTATGGTTAGGTCCGTGGCTTGTTCCCTCAAGAAAAAACATTTGAATTCAAACCGCGGCTGGCCCGGCGGTTTTAATTTTCAGCAGCGGCTGGCTGAGATTTAAACCTCCGCGCCAGCCGCGGTCTGAATTTGAATGTGTTTTTTGAGGAAACAAGCCACGGACATAAATAAAGAATCCGGTCCCTTGTCTGTATTTGCTTATCGATAATTTGTCAATGTTTGACCACCAAAACGCATTTGTAATTATCTCACTATATTTCCCACTTTCTTCTTTACGCT
The DNA here is from genome assembly GCA_029168955.1 of Aplectana chamaeleonis. Classification (NCBI taxonomy): domain Eukaryota; kingdom Metazoa; phylum Nematoda; class Chromadorea; order Rhabditida; family Cosmocercidae; genus Aplectana; species Aplectana chamaeleonis. The sequence goes on from JAPDOI010001259.1 coordinate 147,044, forward strand.
GGGTTATTGTGAGCCAAATATTTTTCATAAATGTTCGAGGACATTTTTTGACTCCTTCCACCTCTAATTTCTCGTTAATTTGACATTACTAAACCATTACTTCTGCAAGAGAGCGAAACTATCTAAAATTCTCCACTCATCAGTCTGATACGTTGGTTCTGTCAACTCTTGGACGTTTCCTTTCTCATATAAAATGTAGTACATTTCTTCTGATTCCGAGCCAGATTTACCCTGTTTCCTCGCGCGCATGTCCGGAGCGAGGGTGGAGACAGCGAGAAAGTGTGGGGAGAAAGAGACGCAGCGTACGCGCGCAGAAGCACGCGATGAACGGAAATAAGTTTCACTCGGAAACCGAGGATATGTTTGTGCATTTTTTGAGATCAATTTCTATACGTATCAAGATGTTCTTCTGAAGTTGCATAGTACGCAACCTATCAAGACAGGATCTCTTTGAAAATGATTCCCTGGAATCGAATATGCTTCTCAGACTTTAGGGAAGCCTAAGGAGATTTTTTGAAAATTTCCGCGTTTCGCGTTCCGAAAAGCGAAGTTCAGCGCATTTTTGGGCGTTTCGCACCCGATTTCCGGAAACCGAGAAAACATTTCTGTTCCAAAACCCGAAAATCGATTTCCGAAATTTTGAATTTTTATTCCGCTCATCCCTGGTTCGGACGGACGATTTTCGTGTGATTTGTGTGCAACGAAACAGGATCTCGAGGTGTCCATATCCCGGCGATGCGGTCAGCTGCTGAATGTCTGCAAGAATGTCGTATTGTATAGAAACTTGTTAGCATCCGAGAACTACCACGAAGTTGGGGAAAACTTGAAAACCAAAGAAATTTCCTGGCTGCGATTGGGCTGCGAAGCATTATTTTTGACGGTACCTTGACGAACTGTCTACTTCAGAAGGTCTTCCTAGCTCTTTTAGACAAGCTCACAGGCTCCGCTTGGAATGTGGTAAAGTACACAGAAACACTTTTAAACGAGGTCAAAGCCAGCTGAAGTGCTCACTTTGCAGAGGGTTACGGGGCATCTCACAAGTGAACACGGCTGTCCCCTCAGTCTCTGCCCACCGCAAGACGAGCAGAGTATTCCATCACAAGGTCATTCATCCGATGGCTTTGCGGGCATGGTGGAGCTTCACCTGCAGTGTTCTAGTTCTCTTGCACAGAGATTTCGCTGGTGGTCTTCGTGAGTGGTTTGGAATCTCAGTCTGTGTTTCCCTTGACTAAATAGCATCGGATGAAGAACTGAAGGTTCCCAATCGCACAAACAATGGAACTTACGTAAAAGTAAAAACTTCTGTTTTTGCGGACAAATCGCCGAAGAGAACCAAATAATGTAGAGCATCATCGAATGAATTTATTTTGGGGTATTCCAGCATCTTAAACTCCTTGTTGTTACTGCTGATACTTCAAAAGTTGAAGAATAATGAATTCTTCTGTTTATCGAGCCAAAACTTATCCATTAGTCTCATTGTCATCGATTCTGATTTGTAATTTGGTCCATGCGTCGCCGTAATAATTTTTAAATAGTGTTCTGCTCATATAATGGGTGAAAATGAGCGAATTCCCTTTCTCACTAACCCAACCAAAAAAAAAGAAGAATTTATGCTATGAACTCACTCCAGAAAACATCGCCTAATAGTTCTTACAATCAGTTTTTTTTTCAACGAATAATAGTTAACAATTATTTTTTATGAATAACTTTATCAACCTCAATAAATTTAGTTCTGATCAATTAGGTTTGGAGCCAGTGTCTAAGCCGATGTGCATACTTTCATTCAATAGCTGTTCGTTGATGAACGATTCAATTATTGTTTAGAGTCCATAGTTCCTTTAATTGTTTGGAGGATTTTTAGCTTATCCATTTAACTGATTCAACTAAATTTTTTTAGTTTTTGATTTGGTTTCGTTTTGGTTGTTTGTTTGTCAATTTTTAATGAAATATACATGCATTTTCTATATACATGCATTTTATTAAAGACAACAGCTTTTCACGTGGTTCGAAACCAGTTTAGCTTTAGGTGTTACAATTTATTACTTGAAGGAATTGAGCCAGTTACGACTTACAAATTGACGGTAGTAGTTCTTGCAACCTTAAACACGTTAAATGCGGTCGCCAAAAACCCACCTTACGCTAGTTCCAGAATAACCGAATTCTCATCTTGATCTGCTAGTGTGCTTCCTTTTCCTGAGGGCGCAGGGCGAGAGGCATGCGCCGAGGAGAGTGCGCGACGACGGAGGAAAAACGCCCAGCAACGCACGCTCACTTGTGACTTGCCCTTAGACCCTTCGAGTTGGAGCGGTTTTTCGAACCTTCTACCAAAAAATAAACTCACCTGGAGCTCACCTGAAATTTCATTTTTTCGCGAGTTTTGTGACCGGGTGGGTTCAGACGGTAAAAAAAATTAACAGATAAACCCAGAGTGAGTCGATTTTCGGATGGGGGGTTAAAAAGGTCTTGTCCAGCTTAAAGATGGGGTTTGAAGTTGAAAACTAACGGAAATATTCCGTTGCGATTCGATTCTGGGAGCAGCAGTTTTTCGAAATCTATTTAGCGTCTCTGGATTTCCTCTTCAAAGTGAGTGCTTGAGCTGGCTTTGGTTGCGTGTGAAAATGTTTTTTGTGTACTTTAACACATTCGGAGCAGAGCTTGTGAGGTTGTCCACAAGAGCCAGGATGGCCCCTTGAAGCGGTCAGTTCGTCAAGGTACCGTCAAAATCCACGCTTCGCAGCCCTATCGCAACGAAGGAATTTCTTTGGTTTCCAATTTCGCCCAAGTTTGCGATAGTTTTCGAATGCTAACAAATTTCTATACGACATAAAGTTTCCATAGATCTGCAGCTGACCGCACCGCCGGGATATGGACGCCTCAAAATCCTGTTTTGTTGCACACAGACCATACGAAAATGGTCTGTCCGGACCAGGTCGAAAATTTTCCAACCACCAAACTTTGTTTTAAACTATACCGCTCGTAGGATTTGGTCAGAAGGCGCGCGAGGTCGGGTTTTAGCGTCTTTTTCGTCTTTTCCTTATAACTCACTTCAAAATCATGTCTGAGCGAAACTATGGTCATATTCGTGATCCTCGTGTCAAGGGCTACCAAATGGTATAGCCATTGTTGGGGTTTCGTTCTGAACTAACGAAGTTTGACAGGCACGGTATACTGTATATTACCATTTGATGGAAGAGGGGTGCTCGGCGTCCTGTGTCTGCGTCCTCGTGGCTCCCACCACACCGTTTGCAACGCGCTGGCCGTCTGTGGCCTCGCCGACTCGCGTGCTGCCTTCCCCTGCACACGTTCGGCCTTGCACACTCCCCTATTCATGCTTTCTCTCCCACCAAGGTCAGCAGCGCTGATTTTCGCCGGTCCCTCAACCAGCAACTCAATCGGCGTAGGTGCGTTCACTACCCAATGCGCCCGGCACTAATCGACGTATGTTACGTAAACATACCTCGCCTCCGTCGGTGGCGCGCGCTCGCGTCGCGGCTTCGCATTGGAGCGCTCTTTCTCACAACACACTGCAGTGCCACACCCATACACTATTCAAGCTAGGTGACTTGCGATATTTAATGTATGTGAGGAGTACAGAGGCCTCTGTACAGCTTTTATAACTATTGATAACTACAGTATGGAGGATACGTCGCTCATAAACGCGATTCTCGCGAAAAATACTAACCTGAGTTCACAAATACTGAGAAACCCTGCAGAGTCAGTCGTGCAGTAACTGTATCGTGCGAGCTAGAAACTTTGAGCAGGAGCTGTAAAATTCGTGCAGGATCCACTTCTTTTCGGCTTCCACGTCTTTAAATCTACGTATTGTCCTTATAGGGTTGAATACATATTGGGCTAGATAAATGTAAACAATACACACATTCTACTATACCTTCAAGGCAATTCAATTCAATTCAATAGCGTTATTTTGCAATAAAGAAACATACGGAATGTATGTGAAGAAAGGTTAAATACGGTAACCTGCGTACGCAGGCAAACAACAAAAAGCAAATAAAATAAAACACTCGCACAGCCCAACCTCAAAATCGTTTTCCGTTTTTCTTGCTTAGCTTTGTGAGGATCTCGGGCTGATCACATTGGTGTCTCCAGAATCGCTAAGAACCCACCACGGACACAGCCATTATCCATCGTGACCACTGCCTTCAGCTGTGTAGGAAGCGGGATAAATTCACATATTCGCTGTTTCAGCAGGGAATCATAGACCTGCTTTTGAGATTCAATGACCATGCACAATGCTGAGATCTGCGGCTCTACGCTGACTCACGCCATGGATCACCTATCATTTCCTGGCAGATGGTGAAATTTTTCCGAAAAAAGCAGAATCTAATAGTCATCGATGCTGTACCCTTGAAGCATGCCAGGTGGATTGGTCATCTTTATTTTCTCTTTTATATTTTGACTGCCAAATATCTCGATGTTGTCATTTTTTTTGTGGTATTTAGCATTTGAAGTACAATACCGCCGCTATCCAAGGGAAAAAATGGGCGAAATGGGCAAAGTGGGCAACTAAAGCGTCTTTCGTCCACAACTCGCCTCAAAGTGCTCCTTTTTCGAACTCAAAAACGGCGAAATGTACAGCATGTCGTGGCCTAGTCGATCGTGTAAAAATATTTTTCGAAATTTGATAGCAACTTTATTTTTCAAGGCGGAATACATTTCCATTTTGACCATGCTAGAGATCGCGTACGGTTGTCTGCCTGAATGCGCTCGTTATCTTGTGATAACATTATCAAATCCATAACTAACTCCATCTTGAAAAAAAAAGCGTTTTCATTAGTGAATTCCAATTTTGTCTCACATAGTTAGATAGAGTGTGGCACGGTGGACATTTCGGTCCTTTCGAAATTGAAAACGGAGCATTTTGAGGCGTGTTGTGGTCGAAAGACGCTTTAGTTGCCCACTTTGCCCGTTTTTTCCCTTGTATAGCGCCGGTATTTTTTTATATGGGTTTATAGCTAATCGATGTCGCTTAGGCATTTTTCCTTCTACTGCTTTATGATGCAGAAAAAAGATGAATACAGCAAGTGAAACAACTGCAGTCAGCTGCTTTTCGCCTTGTGAGAATATTTAAACTTAAGAGCGCATTCATGGTCTCATAGAGGACCAGTTCGAAAGAATGAATCCGAAGAAAATTTAAATGAGGTTTTCCTCAATAAAAATCTATAATTAAGCACAGAATCTCCAAATAAAAGCAAAAATGCTCGAGCGACATCAAACTGTCATAAACTTACAAGAAATAAGTCTAATTATCGAAGCCTAAATAGATGGAACATCAGATGATTAAACAGTCAAAATATAACATCAGTTTCAACAAAAAACGAGTCTTCTCCTCACATTTATAGAAAATAGGGGTGGGTGATGCTGAAGGATTTGCGTGGGAACTTGACCAATTTGGCACAATGCTATGTATCATATTGTTACCACGATCACAGCTGATAATTTTGTGAGGGGGGAACGTCGAACTGTTCCTTCGCCGCGCGGGGCACCATCCCTTCCGCTTTCCCTCGAGATTTCCCAACGGTTCACACCAAATGGAATGATGGTGGGGCAGCCGCCGAAAATCTCGACGGAGAGGCAGCACGCGAGTCGGCGAGGCCACAGACGGGCAGCGCGTTGCAGACGGTGTGGTAGGAGCCACGAGGACGCAGACACAGGACGCCGAGCCCCTCTTCCATCAAATGGTAATATACAGTATACCCTGCCTGTCAAACTTCGTTAGTTCAAAACGAAACCCCAACAAGGGCTATACCATTTGGTAGCCCTTGACACCAGGATCACGAATATCACCATAGTTTCGCTCAGACATGATTTTGAAGTGAGTTATAAGGAAAAGACGAAAAAGACGCGAAAACTCGACCGCCTTCTGACCAAATCCTACGAGCGGTATTGTAGTTGAGGGATTGAGAAAAGAAAAGAATGAATCAATCGCTCCAGCCGCAAGGCGGCTTGAGAGGTTTGGTTTTACCTAGGTCTTGCGATCACTTAGAATTTTGCAAAATAGTTTATAGAATCGTTGAAACAAAATTTCTGAAGTTTTTATGGATTCGAGGTGTTGATGATCAAGATCAAAAATCAGGAATCACGAGATATGAAGAAAAACAGTAAAATCGCCATGATCTAGAGAAAATGTCATAAAAATAATTATTTTCGGGACAGAAAACGGTTAAATGGGATTAGAAACCAAACAAAAAGAGACTAAAAATGTGTTCGGTGTCGTTGCGATTGGAGTTTATCAGCTGATTTGGCTCACTGGCGCGTCCAGTGGTCCATGGGCCACTTTTTCGTGGTGTATAAGGTGTGTCCGAATGAGAATGGCGGCCCATGCGGCCGGCGTGCTTGGCAGGCGGCCGTCGCGTTCGCCGCTCTCGGACGAGCATGCGGAAAGTCCCCACCGCCATCGACTACAAACGGGGCCGGCATCGGCTGGCAGCAAGCACTGCGCCGATCAATCTCTGCAGACGGTGGGAGAGAGGACGGCCGTCGTTGAAATCCAACACTCGTCCGAGGGCGGCACATGCGACGGCCGCCTGCCAAGTACGTCGGCCGCGTGGGCCGCCATTCTCATTCGGGCACACTTTACTAGCCGAGGTATACCGTATACCCCAGCTCCAGAGAGTGGTATAATATACTCCAACTTTCATCCCAGATCGGAAGGGTATAATTGTTGTAGAATCACATTCTCTGGGGGTCTGCGGAGTCGTATGCCCCATAGAACCCGTATACCCGGGGTATAATCGTTGACGAATCCGGTCTCAGGACTCACAAGTTGGTATAGCCTAGACTCTATTTCCATGAGACGAGGAAGCAAAACACGCCTCCTACTTTTGCGAGTCCCTTATCTGGATACGTTCATATATGGCGACTTTTTCTAGTGCACTTCATGCTCCAGCTGCTACAGGCAATTTTAATAATAAATTAGGTTTATAGGAGGGAAACCCACTCACGATATGCCTTTCCTTCTTGTTGAAGTGGCGTCACACTTTGGCGAATCCTTCACCACATTTGTGCTGCTACTGAATTCCTTCATACTTATATGAGGCATGCCTGCTGCTCTATAAACATGCAAACCTTTAGAACAAGCTTTCGTTAACAAAAACTAGATATCACGCCTTGGGTTCATGAACACTCGATAAGAAACTATCGAAAACTTGCAAAAACAGATGAACATCAGTGAGTCACAAAAAAAATGCCACAGATTCACAAAGCGCAAGAAATAATTTCTGGTTGGAAATCCTAAAACAAACCACACTTCATACCCATCTTAGTGTATTACCATCAAGCATGGAGTAGTTTAGGCAATTCTAGACCTCGAGTCGTCTGACAGTTCGGGTCGTTCTCCCAAAATGCCGATCGGATTCTGTTGGTGCTCGGGCCACTGCTATTGCTGTCCGGGCTCCTCCAGGCTCGCCCGCCCCACACAGCAGCGGCAGTGGCTCGGAGTTTTGGAGAGCATGCTGAACTGCCATGCGGCTCCGATTCCTGTTCGGGTAGGCTCAGGGCCGAGAGACGCGCCGTAGATAAAGCAATCAAGTTAAATGCAAGATATGCTAAGGTAGGGTGCAACTAATATGTATGCCCAAAATACACTCTGCTGCATGAAAATGTCACAGAGTTGTATGTAGCTTGACCTCTGGTTCGGGGTTGAATGTACACTGTGTCATTGCGGACTCGCGCTGCGAGCACGCGACGCAACAGCTTCCGCCCGCCCCTTATCAGCTAATCATGATCATTCTCCTAATTTTTCATTTTTTCATTATTTCTCTAATTTTTTCTCACATTCGTGAATCGTCGACAAAAATCAGGAGCCGCCAATTTTTGGAGATTTTTCATTCTCATTTCGTGGTGTTAACCAATTAGAATCTGCATTTAGTGTCCGTTACTCACTTTTGGCTTCCCCAGCAAGATTTTCATTAGAATTTTTCTATTTTTAGGCTGGCCCGAATCTCTAAGAAAACTCCTAATGTAAGTTTTTTTTCATCTTTAACCTTTTCTTTCGATATTGCTTTTATGGTGTGCGCTTTTGTTGTTTAAGTTCTCCCAAACGTTTTTCCTACATATCGGTCATGCCGGAATCTTTTGTGTTAAAGATTCCGACGCCGACAATTCCCGATATTCCTGAGATCAGAACCCTAGCAAGTGGTCTTTAAATAAGAAACGCACCATATAAAGATCAGAAACTGTTGAAAATTGCGTGAGAACTAGGAAAAACTAACAAAAATTACAAAACAAATTGAAAAAAATTCAAAAAGCTCACATGATCTGGTGAGGGCGGACGCTTAAGCTCGTAGGTCCGTCGCCTGTCCGCTGCTCGAGTCCGCAACGGCACACTCCAAATTTACACCGAACCAGAGGATACACTGATGTCGCATATGACTTGCATATTCAATACATAACATTACATGTAACTCGCGCCGGCGTTACATTTAGATCACGTGCTTAAAAACTAATATTACTTGGAACTTCTTTATTTATTCATTTATTATTTATTTACTTATTTATTTATCACGTTCCGTAGAACGCTCTAATAAACAACTTGCTGACCACTGAAAAAAAATATATTCCATGAGCAGAAAAAAAACGAAATTCAAAAAAAATTCAACAAAAATCAATAAAACCATCGGCGACTAGATCAATGCAGACAATAGCAACTGTAGAGAAAAGAACTGATAGGCGTCGAAGTTCGAAACACCGGCGCAAGTAGTTGAATATGCGAGAGCATATATTTCAAAATTTCGTTTCAAAATGACAATGTCCGTAGGACTTCATCTCTCTACAGGCCAACGAAGCTAAGGTTTGGGTGAATGTTACGCAGAAATTTTAGGTTGAACGGTAACTTGCTCTTATATGTACAAATTATATGTAAAAGACCTGCACAAGTTGTTGCATACCACTTGCGTTCAGAACCCACTCTGTTACAATTACCTCGAGGTTATGCTGCATGTACTTTGTGTACTTGAAACCTACTGCTTCATGTCACCTACGCTAAAATTGCGTTACTGTAAACTACGCGCTCGAAACAAATTTCAATTGCGAATAGGATTAATGGTGCATACTGTACTTCTCTGGGCCGAATTCCAGTCCGCAATTGCGTCTCGATACGCTTTGCGGCGGCGCGCTTTCGAGTCGGAAGAGTTTCCAGCGTCGCAGTCGCCGATCTGTTGACTCTAGGTGGGTTTTCGAAACTGGAAACTAAACAAAATTGGAGAAAACTGCATAAAAAAGCCCCATCGAGTCGGCTTTGGCGCTGGGAACTCGACTGACTCGAGCGCGTGCGGTCGCAAAGCGTGTCGAGACGCAGCTGCAGACCGGAATTTGGCCCAGAGAAGCACAGTATAACATGTTCGCAGGAGTTTAGTGTTACATTTACCTTACTCTCCAACAATTAACATTCATTCAATTAACCATTTTTTTGTACAATACCCACCCTAAGTTTTGGTAAAAAGGCGAAAAAAACGCGGAAAATCGCTTTTTTCGTCTTTTGATCATAACTCTCTTCAAGGTGGACGATTTTCAAATTTGAAGACACTTTTGGAATCAGCATAGATCCCTCTTTTTTTCGATCAATACATGGCTTACTCTGAAAGAAGGCATATAGGGTTGACACAACCAATCGTGTGGGTGAAAAGTGGGTCAAATGTGGGACTGGGTGTACTCTGTAGTTTATTTGAATTTTCGACTATTTTTTCATTTCACAAATTTTATTTTTTTTATATTTTTATTTTTTTCTTAATTTAATCTCACTTCTCTTCTAGGTATTATTTATTAACTACTCATTTAGTTACTTGCTTGAAACTTTTTGGTTCCTAACTATTTTGGCTTTTCTACTGTTATTTAATACTCATTTTAATTTGGTTCATTTGATTTTTATATGAATTTTTACTGTAATTTGAATACTTATATTATTCAATTTGATCAACATAACTATCGCTTTATCTGAAAAATGGTTTTGATAACAATAAAAATATTATTTGGATATGAATCGTTTCAACTGTGACTTCAGACAAACAATTCATAACACTAAAAACCTCTAGTCTTCGATGTAGGAGGGATCGATGCTGATTCCAAAAGTGTCTTCAAGTTTGAAAATCGTCCACCTTGAAGGGAGTGATGATCAAGAGACGAAAAAACCGATTTTCCGCGTTTTTTTTTCGCCTTTTTACCAAAACTTAGGGTGGGTATTGTATATACACATGAAGTTCGGCAAAGCTTCAAGCGAACTCTGAAGATGGCCGCTCAGATCTGATCTGGCACACGTATTTTTTGATTGAATTAGCATTTTCCTTCCACCCTCCAAAATAGGCCCTTCCTTGTTTACGTTGGCTCCTGGCTCCTGGCTCTGATTGCCTATCATTTCATTGTGGGAAGTCCACGAGGATGATCATCGTGAACACTGCCTTTAAAGTTTTGAAAACCACGGAGCAAATTCTCGTTTTATTCAACACTTAAGAGACCGCGTGTCCACACTGCGCACCCACGCCACAAAACTTCCAATATTTTTAATACTTCTATGGCGTGGAGTCTTTCTTAATTACGGATAGGTTCTTTATAATGTAACGTACTTACACACACAGTGGTCAAGCATTTTGAGTGTTCCTAGTAATTTCACAAGCATCTCCGGAAATGGCACTTTTCGATTTTTCGAGCTTCTTTGGCTGGAAAGAAATCGTTCCAAGCTTGGCTAAGAGGGGTTATCAATGATGCTTATCTCGGAACTGATGTTCTACAGTTGATTGTCAAATTAGTAGTGCCACCTATTTGAGATAACCGTAGTAGGTCGTCGTTCAAAACTTTGCTGCATTGACCTCGAGGGTTATTCGATTTGCTGCACAAGGTTCTGGTTTTTATTTTTCAATTTCCAAAGAAATTTCCTTTGACTGCGGTATATTAGCCATCGGTCAACTTTGTTTAAATTTTCGCTATATTTCGAGAGGAGGGTAACTTGGGGGGGAAGGGGTGAAAACCTAGAAATATTTCAGTGCTAAAAATGTTACTGAAATTAAACTACGGGGTATGTTTGGAGTCGCTGAACAATGAAGTGGTGTATATTTCACAGTTTTCTAAAGCTTGTCGTTAGTTATCCGTTTGTAAACGTTTCACGTTTTGGTGCGACTTCGCTCACGTGGCCATTGGGGAGGAGGAGGTGCTGATCATGAATCTGATTCCCATTTTGAGATTTCTGATAAAGTTTCTGTCGGTCGCAACAGACAACTTGGTAGATCAAAGTATTTGAGTCCGCCGAAAGTTCTACATGAGGTTTATTAGGGCATCACAGAGGAGAAGTTTGTTAATTTTTTTAATTTTCAATACTCGGCCTAGCACGGCTCAATCCTAACCATTAGTTGCAACCTAAAGAAAATTCCAGAAATCGACAAACAAACGCTTATTTCGTTACCAGCTCTGTGCATGTAAAGCTGGAATAACTCGAAAAATAAAAAAAAGCAGGTCCGCGAGAAAGCGGTGGATCATCGCTTCACCATGGCCTCACTCCAGATCTCTGTGGAGCAAAATACTCTCAGGTGGAGTGGAAACGGAATACTGGTTGTCTAAGTAAGAAAGCCAGCTCTGATCAAAATGGTTCCCAGCGGACCGCGTGTCCACACTGCGCACCCACGGAAACGATTAGCCGTGGAGCGCACCGGTCCGCTGTAGAAATTCGCCGTGGAGCAGGCGGTCTCTTAAGTGTTAATACAGAAGACAGAATCAAAACAGCTGAGGAAGTTGATGAAATGTGCTGAAAGCTTTTAACGGGGCGCTTGCGTATTTGTTTACGATTGTGATGAACTTTACGGGGGAGCTGTACTTCTGTAGTTGAACGAACTTCTATTGAGGATTAGCACTTGCACTTGCTTGAGCTTGTCAGATCAGTGAGCAGACTCTGATGCTCTCTAGAGCAGGGAAAATTATTTACACAAAGTGCGTATTCGCAAACGAGTTGCCAGGTAGTAACTTTCCTTCGACGTTTTAACTACTTCATCCATCATGCACATTAAAGGCATCGTACGCGCCAAAAACCGTATCTCATTCTTCCATGTTTTGAGCAGGCGATTCTATGATATACAGAATAAGCGTGGAAAGGCTTCACAAAACTATCTACTTTCGCAAAAAAAACTCGTTCTAAAACGTTTCGAATTATACAGTTCCCACCCCTCCGTCAATTTCGGTGTGTCTGGTGCAATATGTACGTGGGAAGCTTTTTTTTTCAGTAACGTCGGATGCGTTTTTTGTTTTAAACTTATTAAGTGGGTGAATTTCTCTAGCCTTTCATTCACTGGAACTCATTCTAAAACAAGAAGTATTCATTGGGCATGTTTGGATGTTAGAACTTTCCGAATTAAAAATTTCAAATGGTGAGTCGTCTGCGCCTGTGATGGCGCTCCTGTTCCTTGTGTTAGATGGTTGGTGAAAATCGGTGGTGGATCGTCATCTTGAGCCACAACAACTTCAGAACCATATGTTTTTGACGCGAAAAACTTCATCGACGTGATCCACAGGGCTCGTTCATGGAATTGAGCTTGAAAAATCAAAATTAATTTTCAGCGCGAACGATGCCTTTCGGTCTATCCGATTGAGGCTGTTCGCCCATGCGGCTCACAAGCGTGTCGAACAGCCGAGAACATTTTGGGGAAGTTGGTTCAGCGTTTTACGTCTCTCTCAATTTCCATTTTTTTTTCCAAAATAAAACGTTTTACGTCCCCATTGTTGTATGCAGGACAGTAACCGCCTGATCCTGCCTTTGCGTGATTTCAAACGACCCGCTATCATTGAATGACGTGATGAGCAAATTGGTAGGTAAAACGAAATGTGGGGTAAAGTATGTATGTAAACCAGATGAAATTAATACCTAATCACCCTGAATTGATATTACCTAGTACTGTTTAATCTTAAGTATGTACTCATATTATAATTGGAGAGTATGAAATGGTTTGCTTGTAGGCTTTTAGTTATACTGCTGACCATAAAAGTATCATTTAATCCCATTTTGTCCAGCTTTATATCAATTTAATGTGCTTTACCTATGACTTCTTTCACAGTGCTACAAGTAATTCTGAAGAGAAGGTAGGAAGGTAAAGGTTAAAGGGTGAATATAAGTAAGTAGGTACATTAAGGAAGGTGAAAATTAGGATGCTTAATAAAAGGTAAAAGGTATAAAACGTAACGGGCGTAGATATCCGTGAGCTTACATGTGGGAATCGTATCGTATTATGCTGGCATGGGGTCATCAGTCTTGTTGAAATAGGTATCGCTTATACTATGAGTAGACAACAGTTTACCGCAGTGTTAAAAGGACAAGGTGCGGTTGCGGTCACACACTAAAACTACGGTGGAAGACGCCAGATTTCATTATCGATCGACAGCGCAACTGATTTTTTTGGATGAGTTACGGTTTTTCTTTTTTTTTTTCTTCTCTCCTTCGGCTATATTTTTGTTTCTGACCCTTATAATACTACGGATAGGAGCTTTTCTTAGTGTGCGAGAGGAGTTTACTGTTTTTTTCGATTTCAAAACAGAATATTGGAAAAAAACACTTCAAAGCCCGAACAAACGGCTTATTTCTCTCACGCACTAAGAATAGCCCCCATTCGTGATATTTAAACAGTCAGGAACAAAAATAATGCCGAAACAAACATGAAAGGAAAAGAAAACCGTAACTCACCCAGAAAATCAGCAGTGCTGTCGATCGATAAAAAAATCTGGCGACTTCCACCGTAGTTCTAGTGTGTGACCGCAACCGCACCATGTCCTTTGAAAATTGCGGTAAACTGTACTTCTATGGTAAGCACACCGACAAGCCAGTAACGGTCAAAACTTCCAAGGGCTGCCCCCGATCCACAGCGGGACCAGCATGAACTCTTGGCTCGCATGCACCCATGGATTCTTGGAACGGTTGTTCGATGAATATGCCTCACATATTCGTCATCACAGTGTACGCCGTGGAAAACTGCTCAAAATAGACGTTTTTTTTCGAAAACGGCTGAAATTCTGTCTGCGGGGCCATTTTCTCGTATGTGACGTCATTTTCTCGACCGAATCGATGTTTGCTTGCAGATAGCAGAAATATTGAAGAAAAACTTGAACGAGAAGACCTTTTTCGCGGTTAATGATATTTTTCACACATTTTAATCATTTATTTGAATCTTCTGTAGTGCTTCGAAGAAAAAACGAATTGACCAACTTCAATTTGCTTCCCTTCGATCCAGTATGTTATTTTAGCTTTATTTCATCTGTTCTTAAGGCCCTTTATTGGAAACACCATGAAGAGTATGACCCTGGACGAAGACCGAACAGATGCGCCACGAATGCTTTCGCCTCAATCATCAAGAAAGTTTTCGTAGATTTCGAAAGTTGTTAAAAGATAAAGTGATCTTAACGGAAAATACAAATTTACTATGCACTCACACCGTTCAGACAGTGTTGATACCACCATACATGAGTTTATGATTTTACACATCAATATGAATTACACTCTTTTAATGAATGACTTCAGAAGAGAAGCGGCTGCAAGCAGGAAATTATTGGACATATCGATCGATCAAGTGTGCCAAGAATCCATGCGAGCCAAGAATCCATGCTGGTCCCACCGCGAAAAGGGGTACTGTGGATCGGGGGCAGCCCTTGGAAATTTTGACAGTTACTGGCTTGTAGCACACCGTTGTACACCCTATTTAGCTTTCTTCAAACTAACTTTTCGTTTCCATTGTGAAATTCCACCACATACATATCCTCTGAACCCGAATCAAGTTTACTCTTTTCCCTCGCGCGCTTGTGTGGAGCGAGGGTAGAGACAGCGAGAGAGTAAGGTAAGAAGGGGACGCAGCGTACGTGCGCAGACGCACGCGTTGAACGGAAAAAAATTCACTCGGAAACAGGATATATTATCATGTAACAAATTTCTGAGCAACGAGCTAAGCACGAAGAGATTAATTATATAAACAGATGGGTCAGATCACGGAAGTACATACATGACACCGGCCTTGACGCCAGGAACTGGTTTTTTTCTCAGAGTGTAAGGTATGCGAACTGAAGACTGTCTGCGCATTTAGGGCGGTACGGCTATGGTCATCTGGACACATGCACATAAACTGCGGTATTATGGTAATATATGTATAGTGATAGCTGATAGTGAAGGTTTTGTTGATGTGGTGATGGCTGTGTATGGCTGGCGGGCGATCGATGTCCATTACATATATGTAGTGTAAATAGACTTGTTTTGCGAATGGCGAAAATGACGATTTGACGAATTCCGGATCTGTGGAGGTCGTTCTCGTCATGATAGATGGATCTTTGATCTCTTCTACATCCAGTGCGCTTCAGAACCGAACGAACACTAAGATCAGTAAAATACCCTTCCTCGAACTTGGCAAATCAGCGAAAAAAAAACGCGTTTTCGCAATTTTTCCCCCGTTGAAAGACTTTGACAGATTTGGGTTTTCGGAGGTGAGAAAGATATTGCTAGAATCGTCTGATCAAGATCTACGAGATAGTGTTAGAATTTCATTGATATCGTAAACTATACCTTAGTTATAGGTATGCTGTTCAAAAAAGTTGAAAGTGCCTGCCGAGCGTCTTGACGGGTCAAAATGTATTATACACTGTCTTGTAGATTTTGATGAGATGATTCTAGCAATATCCTTCTAACCTCCAAAATCCCGAATTTCACAGAGTTATGACGAAGGGGCGCGAAAAACGCGCTTTTTGCGAAGTTCGAGAGTGGGTAATGTATTTCTGACAAATAGAATTTCCTATTTCAATCGCCATAGCTTTTTTTAGATTCGAAGCCCAGAAAAATTGGCACATTTAGTATTTTAGACTGTTTCGGAACCATAGGAACACTTACAAAACCATTTTCCTGCCAAAATCATAGAGATCGCCATTGAGGTTCAAAAGTGTTCTGTTTCACCACGATTTGTAGCAAACCCCAAATGCTAGAGGTATGACTTTCAAGTAAGGTACATTATTCCGAACTTAATGTGTATAATAATATAATTAGTTGCAGTTGCGCCGTAGAAACAGAACATTGTACTCTGCTCTTATTTTGAGCGTGGAATCTGGAAAATTTAACGTCGATTTTGCTAGGGAATTCATTTTCTTAATAAAGATAAGTTTATGGATTGTTTGTATGGTTGGGGAACGCACTGTATAAGACGTCGAATTGACCATGTTGCATAACTGAACTGTTATTGTCAGGAATATATTCAAATCAGGAACCAACCTTTGAACAGCCAGCGAAGGGCGAAGTGGTCTCTGGTGATTATGCTGACGAAAACTGGATATATGACTTTTAATGGACATATTTTTGAATATATTGTGTCAACAATGATTTTTGCAACAATCGTCATGTAACCGGCATTCTGGTACTCAACATTTCTGGTAACAACTGATTGCACGCCAACTGTTGATGAGGCGACTGTCGAGGGTGCATTTTTTTTAAGGAAAGGGCATTCCCCTGACCAATGCAACGTCATTATCTTTGAAAAGCTCAGAAAATAGAAAACAGTTTCCTAATGTACTGTTTTTTTCCGCATTGAAATGGCAGTGCACAGTTATAAGCCATTTTCAAGCCAAAAGTTTGCGACTGCGTCAGGCTTGGTTAACTGCCACGAATCGTGTGGGGACCAGACTGACGCAGTACAAGTGTGCTGCGGTAGGAATGAGGTCGCTGGCTTGATTTCTGATTTCGCTTGGTCCTAAGCGACAGCGACGTCGTAGTGTTCGGTCAATGATATACTTTGTCGCTGTAATGGGCGACAGTTATGACATTTAGCACAAATCGCGGCGGGACCAGCATAGGTGCAACGGCACTGGCCATAGTAGGAACAGTTGTCGCGTGAACATCGCAGCGACGTGTCGCGTAGGGCTGACATATGGCAAATGTGCAAAAATGTCTGTCGTTGCCACTGTTGCTGTCGCTGTGCAGAGCGACGCGACCGCGTGTCGCAAAAGTATACCATTGGTTTTCTGCGATCGAGTCCGTCCTGTCGCAGGATATAGCAGTGGTCATGAATGACCGCTACTGCAGGCACGTTTGCAGGCACACTGGAGGTTGGAACCTAATCCAGAACAGTCTTTTTTCTTTTTTAATTGTTTTTAGGTCCATAAGAAAACGAAGTTCAGTGAATTTTTCAGTCCGATTTTGTTTATAACATTAATTTCTTCCACATTTTCTTCCTTCCCCAACTCGTGGTCTAGAAAGACCTCCATACAACGTTTTCTCAGGAAAACGAAAATAAGTTACTTGTAACATAAAAACCCGAAAACAAGTTTCTTGTAACATATCTGAGCCGATGTAACTTAATTGCAACTTTTATTGTGCCATTTAAGCTACATGTAACACATCGGAAGCTCATTCTCAAGAAAATGAAAATAAGTTACTTGTAAGATAAAAGCCCGAAAACAAGTTACTTGTAACATATCTGAGCCGATGAAAGTTACTTGCGACTTTTATTGGGCCATTTTGGTTACATGTTATATATCGGAGGCGCGTTGCACGCGCTTTCCAGTCGATATGCTGCATGCAACTTAAATGACTTGAGATAAGTCGCAAGTTACTTACATCAGCTTAGATATGTTACAAGTAACTTGTTTTCGATTTCTGAGGGGATACTGCGTGCAGTGCGCCTCCGATATGTTACATGTAACTTAAATGGCACAATATAAGTCGCAAGTTACTTAAATCGGCCAATGAGATTTTTGCAAGGAGGGATTTACGACGCAGTCCCGGGCTCAGGCCTAAAGTCTGTCCGAATGAGACTGTCCGCCCACGCGGTCGGCGTGCGTGTCGAGCGGTGGTCAAGAAGGTACTTTTTGGACGAGCATTTCCACCATTGAGGTACGGCTGATTGGGGTGTATCCACTATTCATATTACATTTCAGCTTATCGATTTACATGTCCTGAAAGTGCGTTCGCGACTACCGATCAACACGACCGCCGACCGCATGAGCGGACAGTCTCATTCGGGAAGACATTACGACTGGCGTTGCCGTTGGTTCAATTACCCAAGTTTGAGGTACTTGACCCCACATCAGCAAAGAAGGCCCCGCGCGGCATTTTTTGGCGTAGTGTGTGGTCTGGGACCCCTTTCTGCGTCGAGTGTCGTATGCGTCACGTGATGGCCACCCATAGTGAAAATATAGATGTAAGTTAAATGTAACATAAGTATAAATTACATGTGATACAAATTTAGGTTACATGTAATGTAAATGTATGTTACATGTAATATAAATGTAAGTAACTTGAGACATTCAGGTAAGTTACATTTTTATTACAAGTAACTTGCTTTGATTTTTTCTGAGTTTCTGCTCTCGTTTCTTTACGTGGCTCAGTATTTTAGCTTCCTCTCCCTCACATCAGCTCTGTGGAGTTGTGCTAATAGTATGATCAGCCAAGGTATCTTTATTACTTTCTTCTGAAACAGTGCCTGTGTGTAAGTTCTAGAGTAGCAAATCGTTGATTTTACGCTCCCCTATTTATGCTTTTCAATCTAATGCAATTCGCTCCTTGTCGAATACAGTAAAAATGAAGAAAGGAAAGTTTTCTCTGTATGGGACGGGCGAAATCGCGTTTTCTTCACCTTCAGAAAGACAATGCAGTAAAGAAGAGCGGCGAGATTCCGACAGAGTCTTATGACATCATCCATTCATACAAAGAGTACTTTTTCCAGCTACGTGGCTCCGATAGAGTCTCATTATGTCATCCAACTAAACAAAGATCACCTTTTCAAAGAGACTAAAGAGATCCACGGCTTATAGGCGCTATAGACATCAAAGAAGAAGTTGTCCCGCCTTTTTCAGTTAGGAACATTTGGCTATTCTATTCAAGCAAAGTGATCCCGAGTGGAATTCGAACTGCACTATATAGAAAGGACAACTTTTTTCTATCTATACTGCGCCTATCCTCTGCAGAAAGTCGTATTTCTCACGACTCATGGCGCGAGCGGCGCTTGCGATGATGCTCCCTCCGTCTGTCATTCGCTCTCTAGCTGTCTCTAACCTCCACTCCGTACCAGCACGCGCAGCAACCATGAGAATTTCGCGGTTTTGTAACCCGCAGAACACGAGATTTGCGAGCTTCTGTGTGTACAACCCATCTACGCAATCGCCTTCAGTCCGCAAAGTGCGCGCTGATTGCGAAAACGTGCTGTGGCGCGGTTGCGAGTATCCTCAAACAGGGATGTGGGATCACCCGGGCACCAAAGGCAAAAACCACCCGGGTGATCGCACATCTCTGTCTGAGGATACTCTCAACCGCGCCGCAGCACGCTTTCACAATGAGCGTGCACTTTGCGGACTGAGCGGCTTTGCGGAGACGAACTGTAGCTTACTAAGCCGAAGCCGAATTAAGGGGCAGTATGTATTGAGGCGTTGCGCACAATCACCATGGCACATATCGATTGCCGTATTAAAAGCAGTGTTCACGATGATTTTTATTTCCGAGATTTTCCCATAAAATGCAGCGTTGTCCTGAAAATGAATTGTTCCCAAAATACGAAGAAACGGCGAGAAACGCATTGAAACGTCATATTTCAGTGGCATTATTCTCTGGCCTGGACTAGTTGTCCGATTGGATGAACATGTTCCCGGTGGTTGTGACCTGTGAGAAATGGGGTCACTCGAAAATGGAAAAAATATGTTATGTAAAACAGTTTTTGTTAGGGTCCGAAGGAAGGGACGGAGCAACAGAAAGCAGATGATGGCAAAGGACGGGTCTACGAAGATTATTTCATCGTTACAAAGAATAGTTCCTGTGAAAAAAAAAGTGCCGGGGTGAGAGTAAAGGATTTATTTATTTATTTATTGATGCACGCAGAGGTGCGCATAATTAAGCATCTTGAAATAGAAACAATACAACCGGGTCATAGAAAAAAAAACGACAAATAAAGTGCCAAACAGAATGGAAACGTTAAAAGCAACAACAAAAAAATAAATCGTAAACAAATCAAACACGCCTCGAAAAGAGGCCACGGACGGAAACACAACTCGCTTCGCACAGAAAAATACGTCATCAAGCCTCATGATACATCACTGAAGTTTTGAATAGAACTATTAAAAGAAGCACACGAGACGAATTACGTTAATCTCACGGTTGTCGCGCTTTACAACGTGTTCAGAAGCTTCAGATCGGAAGGAGATCCTCGCATTAATTATTGGGAATTAGACGCGATCTGATTGTAGCATGGTTTCAGCCGAGAAGCTAGAGGTGACATCTCAGGAGAAGCAAGCTTCATTGCTAGTAGAGATTTGGGTGAGAATAAAAACCACTCTCCACCTTTTATGCCTTGTATGAAGTGTATTAGGTTCATCGGCATAGACTAGTAACAGTACAAATGCTGCCCTACCATGTGGGATCCTTGGTGATTCATCGACCCTCCCTCCACTAACGGATATCTGAGCTAATTTCATCAACAAAATTTGTAGTAATACAGTGGTGCATTTACTTTAGTTCTCATTGATATCCACCATACAATGAATGTTATCCATGAAACGTCACCAGTACGCCACTAGCCCGCTTTTCTCAGTTTCTTCGTCAGTTTAGTTCTACCCGGGAGACGATTAATCGATTTTGCGAATAATCTCATAATTGAGGATTATCGTGAACACTGCCTTTAAAGCTTCCTAAAATTTTTTTAACGTTTTCCCTATGGCGCATTGTTTTGCTCTGAATAGTTCTACGGATAAGCTTGCGAAATTCCGATTCCTCGTCCTTCACAGCGCTAATCAATAGCTGGTTTCTGCTCTACCGCCGAATCGTAATTTCAGTTGTTTCGCTACATTTCCCAGTTTTTCTTTACTTCAAATCATTTCACGCCAAATCGATTCTTTAAATGTGTTTCGCACTACTTTACACTATACCTGGGCATCGAATAATTTCGAATCATCCAAAAAATCAATTTTTCTCTCCAGAGTCAGGTTGGTTTGAACTCATTTCGGTTTCCAGGCATCAGGTAAGGGATAGTCTTCTCATAATTGATGACAAAGTAGAATTCAGTGCATTCACAAAATCACAAATATCAGTTTTACAGGGAACGAGTTGATTAGAAGTCGAAGTCGACTATTTTTTTTTCGAATAATTGATAATTGTGATTCAATTAATGCAATTGATTCTACTCTAACTTAACTTACGAGAAGTTTCCCCCTACTTGTTGTCTGAAAACTAGAGAAAGCTCGATTCGTTTCAACATTGAGGAGAAAATTCGTTTATAAGATGATTTGAAATTATTCGATGCCCAAGTATACTTTACACTCATTTCTCCAATTATATGTCAACGCGACATTTTTCCTATTTTTTATAGAATGTATATTTTTTATTTTTCTAAAACCTAATTACAGGGTATTCAATAATTATGGGTGGGGTAACTAAAGCTTCGATTCGGATAATGCCCCTTCTAAATTTTCGGATAGTGGATCGATTCGGATGACGCTATTTTTCTCTGAATCAAAGAAGGATGTCCGGTCGAATAATCTTGGTTAGACTCGGAAATTTTTTGAGAAAAAAAACCGTGGCAGAACAATTAACCCACCACTCAAGACCGCGTGTCTCACCGTTTGGACACTCGTTCACTACAACTTCAAACCGCGTGTCCCACCGTTGGGGCACGCTTTTCAAAAATCGATTTCTCCGCCGCAAGGACGAATTTCCCAGTTTTCTCATCTTCAGTGTATTAACTAATCCTATAGTCGACTACGACAGTTCCAGTATAGCACAATGTTCAAGTTTTTGCGAAAACAGCTGGGGCTCAATAGTGAAAAAAATCGTTGCAAAAACAGTTTTTCGAGCGCATTATGAACTTCTTCTTTACCGTCGTTTCTGAGCTTTCTCAGCAGAAATCCTTAGTTTGAATCAAGCTTTGCTCACCTCTACTATGACTACGTTTACACAAGGTGCTGAGTTGATCGCAAAACGCTTGGCTGCGGGCGAGATTGAACCAGAATATTCCCTTTCCGGGGAGCGCCTTATCACACTGCACCACCGAAGCCCCAGCGCCGCTCTCACTCAACTGCTCGTTAAAACTTCACCGAAGCAATCACCATTTTAGATTTACCGAGCAGTTGAGTGAGAGCGGCGCTGTGGCTTTGGTGGTGCAGCGCGATAAGGCGCTCCCCCGTAAAGGGAATATGCTGGTTCAATCTCGCCCGGAGCCAAGCGTTTTGCGATCAACTCAGCACCCTGTCTAAACATACCATAACGTGCACTGCGACGTTTAGTTGAAGTTACGGCAAAAAAAAAACATCCAAAAATCGTGTAAGACTACATCTACCATGACCCCCAAACATCAATTTTCGTCAATTGAGATTTTTCACCCATCATATCCTAACCCTACCCATACGAAATTTGAAAACATACATTCAGGTGTCTGAATCGCTTTCTAAGAAACTTCTTCGAGTGAATATCACCGGACCAGTGGTGGCAAAACAACATATTGACTTGACCCTGCCGTGAATTCAGGCAGTTGTTTCTTCCGATATTAAGAGTCCTATGAGCTGAAATTCTGGTGGAATGTTTCATTGACAGCTTTACTATGAACATGAAAAAACGCGAATCAATTTTCGGTTCTGTGCAATTCCAGCTCGCGTGCCCCACCGGCGAGTCATGGCATACGGTAAGGCCCTAGTTATACACCAGCGGAATGAAAACGTCTCTCGATGAGATGACATTGCTGCCGCTGGCTGCGTGAATCAGGGACTTGTCTGCAATGTTGCGTCTTTGACGTCTTTTACGCTATATTGCAGACTAAAATTTCCCAAGCTTCAATTGTACTGCATCGGATTTGTCGCTTCTATCACTTGTTTAAGGCAGCGTTCGTGATAAAAACCCCTTTCCTGTTATTTTACCTATCTTGAAAACGGTCCCATTCTGATTCCAATGATGTCTCTGGAATCGTACAAGACTTTCTGGGAATGGAGTTATGGTCCCTCAAAAATTGAGCTAGAAAAGCATGGTGGACGTGTTGTCCGAGGCTTGTAACTTCCGTCGTTTGCAGTCGATGTGTGCGAGCTGACCTGAGTGAAGAGAGAAGTTGAGAATGAAGGGAAGAACGGGGCTTCTGATCGGAAATCTACGCTCAAATCACGATCTCGAGTGTTGTATTGTTCACGTCGAAGGGCGGAAAGGGGCTGGACTTGCCCAAAGCGGCGGGGTTTGCCCACTTTTCTAAGCCATTTTGCGGCTCCTTGGTAGGCTTTCGTCCCGTTTTTTCAACGCTGTTCTGCTTCTGAGAGCCACGAGTAGCGGTTGTCTTGGAAAGTTCGAGAACGAAGTTTATCGTGAACAGTGCCTTTAATTGCAGAATATTGCTAATAATCGATTCCTCTTGTTATAACAGTGTTCGTTATGTCGTTTCGGTAATGTTTTAACAGTTTTAAATCTATAAAATATTCAGCTGGGGGAAATTGGCAAATTTCCAAAAGGGTGAGTCCCGCAACGATGCATTCAATATACAATGCCGCGGCGTGTATAACTGCTCGGGACGGGCTTCCAGCGCGTTTTTCTGCGACCACCGTTCCTTTTGGCATGCCTGAGCACAGTTAGGGAGCACATAAGGGATAGTTGTCTTGCTATTTCCGTAGCGTCCCGCAGGTGTATAACTAGGGCCTAACGCAATATTGCACGCGGTCTGAACGAGCCGTCACCCAGAATTAGGCGTGGTCGTGAATGCTTTAAAAGTGAAGCACGTAATTAAGGAAAGCCTTTGACAACGTCCGTAATGTAAAGAAGCAGGTGAAACTGTAGTTTTTCTTTGCATTTCTAGTATGTTCAAATAAGATGGTAGATAATTTAGTGCTCAGTAATCTAAAGTTTCAAAGTTTACAGCCTCTATTTTTTGGAAAGCATAATGCTGGTCTGAAAACTTTGTCATTTTAGATTTTCACACCGCATTCAACAGTGTGGATGAAGGACCAAAACGGTGGCGGCCGTCGCCGTCGTATGCTGTTTTCTTGTCTGTGACACATTGATTTCTCAGTCACCGACTGCAGGACCATCAAATAGTTGTAGAAATGTACCGTAATCAGAATGCTTAAGGCACTCGAAAACTTCATTACAGAAAAACAGGTGGTTGGGTTTAAGTTTTCTATATATGTACCCGAAATTTTATCTGATTCAACAGAATCATTCACTCTTCGAACTATGGCTCCATTCGAATACTGAAGATCTACAAACGCCCGGATATTGGTTTGATTTTATCTATACATTCTTTTAGATTTCCGGTTTTCGTATCATCTGGATATCCGTTCGGATTCCCGAAAATGAATCGTTCGTATAACAAGTATACGAAACACAACGACGATGTTTGTGTGATGTCGCTAATATTCGAGTACTCTAGATAAATTAGAGTGGTTGGTGGGCATAGAGTCCACGTAATCAATTTAGTCTGATGATTGTACGGGGCTGCGACGGTAGATCGCCGCGCGCGATTGAAACCCCGCTGGCAGATGATGCCGCCAACACCGCACGGCCAGCCGCCTGGTCTATGCGTCAGCTAAATATAATACGGAAACCATATATGGATTTCGATATCCCTTTTCGTGTGAGCTAGAGAAGGGTGTCTTTTTTGGCTTATTTATGTTGTGTTTTTGCACATAGGCTTTCTCAGAAGGTGCTATATTGGACAGTCAACACAAATCCAGGGTTAGATGTTGCGTCTAGGGAGGGTTTCGTTTGGTCGTAAATGTGTTCTGCTGCACATTTGTAGTGTTTGCGCGTTAGCATGTTATGGTGTTGCGGAGGCGGTCATTAATCTGCTTGTTTTCTAACTGGGTAATGCTTTGAATTTTTCAGCATAGTATAAGCAATAGCAGCTTAACCACGCCGGATAAATCTGGTCTCATCAGATATGAATTGTTATGGGGATGGGAGTGTTGTTAAACAGCGTCCTGTAACACGGGATTGTGTTGTAGCTATATGTCATTCACCGAATTATGTATGAAAAGCGAAAATCCGCAGCACATATGCAAATTGTGGATAACCCCTCAGCTCCTGCAGGAGTCCTGTCGCATAGAGTATCTTGATTAGTATTTGCCTGATGCAGGACTCCATTCCAGACGTGCCACAATTTCCCTATGTAAGCTGCGTACTTTTCCGCAGTGCCACGTCACATCGGCATGGATCCTAATGAGACTTTGCGTAACCCATTGGAGGTTGGCGCAAACTCGGTGTACCTATGTTATGGCATATGGCACCGAGTTTTGCGCCAATCTTCATAAGTGAACGCGAAGTCTCGTCAGGATCCATGCCGACGTTAAAATTCCGCTAGTAGCATTCGGACAATGAACGACGCTTAAAACGCGCTTTAGCGTTTTTTTAACACTTTTCAAACTGTTTTTTTTCGGATTTCAAGACCTACAATACCCGCGCTAATTTTCTGTAAAAACGGGGAGCATCTGGCTAACTTGGCGAACAAGCGTCCGGTGCATGTATCTTTTTTTGAATGAAGACTTTTTTGAATTCTAAAAATTTTGAATCATATTCACACAATAAATTGCTACCTAATTATGTGACTTATGTGCCGAAGTTCCCGAAAAGCGTTTTGTTCTTGAAGGAAATAGTTTTTGCAATCGTTTTTCAAAAACGTCGCGCGCGGCGAATGCGGCGACACTTTGAGCAGTATTTGTACAAGTAATGGAAGAGCAATTTGTATGCTTTCTTCATAAATAAGGTGCAAGTGGGAGAATCTCAAGGCTTGTTTAGGTTGAATTTTCGAAATCCTTTACTAAACACGCCCGAGAACTTCCTGAAAAGCCTGAGTTTTGTTGCAAAGCCCCTGACTCTCAAATGAAAGTTTTCCAAAGTTCTACCCACACAAACTTTGAGATTCTCTCACCTGCACCTGATTTATGGAGAAGGCACACTGATTGCTCTTCCAGTCCTTTTTCGAAGATTGCTCAATGTTTTTTCGCACGTTTTTAAAAAACCATTGCAAAAAAATTTTCTTTTCAAAAACAAAACGATTTTAGTGAACTTCGGCACACAAGTCACAAAATTAGGTGGCAGTTTGATCTGTGAATATTAATTCGAAAAAGAATTCTAAAAAAGTCTTCATTCATAAAGCTAAATGCATCAGACGTTTTTTCCGCCAAGTTTGCCAGATGCTCCCCGTTTTTAAAAAATTTCAGGAATACATTTTTCAAAGTATCGTCATAAAAAGGAACGCCTCGGGGCCACGAAACACTGAGTGGGTGTGAAGTTATGACGCTGTGAAGTCATGAGCCTAATTGTTTTGAAGCTCTTCATCCCTCTATCTCTCTCCTCAGAGCACCAAGAAAAAATGTGCGTTACTAATAACATTTGCATGCAGAAAAAATGTGTTCTAATTTACTGCACCCAATGCGGAGCAATGACGTCTTCTGATATTTCATGCAGCACAATTAGTGGGAAAGTCCCACTAACAAATCTTATTTTGAGTGCAGTGTATGCTGACACTTCAAAGCATGCACAAAGTGGGTCCGAATAAAAACTGTCCGCCTACGCGGTCAGCGTGCTTGTAGAGCGGCCATTACGGAAGCATTCTTGGGAGAGGCTTTCCACGACGCGGATACATCTGACTAGGATACCATTAACTATCCGTCTGATATTACTGCTGATCGATTCATAGGTCCAAAAATACTTTCGCGACGGCCGATCAAGACGCTCGCGGAACGCGAAGGAGGACAGTCACAATCGGACAGACCTTATATACTCACTACAACTTAATATGTACCGCGTCGCAGTTCAGGTTCGGGACATCTTGACTATAAGGAGCAGTACGTTTATCTTCTCGCGAAAATTCCCGTTTATACTGAAACCACACTTGATCGGCTGAGCAGCGCTGAAACTAATCACCTGGTGGCTTCGCAGTCAAAAATTTTTGAGTTGTACCGGCTTACCTGCTACTTTAATGGCCCATCTTCATGATGATCTCCTCCTCGGAAATCTTATTCGTTAATTTTTTGGAATAAGCTATAGCTACTTAGCGCTGTTACCACATTTTTATAAATGATTCGAAGTATTGTCAATTAAGGGACTGGGGGAAGCCGCGTTGCACGTAGGCGCGCGCGTGTCAATGTGGGGTGGCCCGGGTGCGGTTAAAAAAGGTCGATATTATACTTTTACATTTCCAGATTTTTTTCAAATATTTGACCGTTCGAGTAATTCGGAAAGTGGTGGTTTTCGAATAATCGGTTTCTTGGATACCTCGTAAATCAGCACTTTTCGAATTTTCGAATGAATCGGTCGAATTTTTTAGCCAAATGATTCTAAGAATCATTCGATTCGCTCAAAGTCTATGTAGTTGATATCACTGGCCGCTGGTTTTCCATACCCAACATTTGTCCGCTTCATCTTTCTCAACTCTCCTTTCCGTTCTTTCTCTCAAAATCTACTAAGCAAATGTTGGCAAGCTCGTTAGTAATCCCGTATTTAAAGTCTGTCCGAGTAATACTGTCCGCCCTGCGGCCGGCGTGCGTGTCGAATGGCGGTCGCAAATGGTGTTTTCAGACGAGCGTTCAAACAGCTGCAAACGGGTGGCGGACGTTAGGCCGGTCGGGGCTGGGGCGAGGCAGAGACACAGAGGGCGGAGGCAGTGGTAAGCTCGTCCCCACGCAGCTGTCACCGGAGCGCATTCGCGTGGCTGTAGCAAAACATCCACGAAGCTTAGTCAAATAACACTTCATAATCCTTGTGCACATGTAAGTGAATTATTCAGCTATGAATTGAGTTTGTAACTGGTAAACCTTCTACTTTATTGATACGCCAATTGAGCAACCTTTTCTTGTTGAAAAAGATGGAACAACTATTGTGAGAGTTCCATGAGTACATCGCAAGTGATTTATGGAAAGAATGGTGAATCAGTTTTCGTTTCTGACTTTTCTTAGTAGTTTGGAGTTGAATGTCGATACGAAATTGCGCTGTGAAACTAGGAATGCCAAAACACTAACCTATTTAATAGAAAACAGCCTTTATAAATGTATATCGTAGGCCAAAACGAGATGCCTTCCCAACTAGCTAGTTTCCACTAATTCTTGGAATCGAGGTGGTGCGGGAAGCATTCTTGTGGGTATTGGAGAATTTTTGGCAGGGCTCGTTCAATATTTCCCATCATTCAAATTCCCCGCGCGCGCGTTACGTACTGTAGTACCGAAATTCAGCGTTAATAAAAAAAACAGCCACTGACATTGAAGTATATGAGCTTTTCACGTCACGTGAAGCGCCCTTCTAAAGGTTGATTTCTTAGTTCAATATCGGTAGACGCCTAGCGTTTCTCAATGAACTTGCTTATTATGCGTGGTGGAAGTAGGATAACCGCGATAGTTTTCACAACCCAATAACACTGCTTTGAATAAAAAAAAACAAAAAACAACTATAGTTATACGCTGATGCATTGATCCTGATTATTGCTCAACAATATGCAGTACGTTCTTCCTCCGGTTTACGTCCGTATACTACAAAGCACATTCTGCTCTATATCAGTCTTTTGCAATCTCATAAGCATATCTAAAAGTGTTTTCTACACGCGGAGCATCAACTAGTGTTTCAGTAGCTGAAAGAATAATCAAAACACAAGTTTTCTTCGTGCAATGCCCATATGCGCGCTGAAACAGCCTACGCTAAGGATGAGGCGTGGCGAACGAGTTGTAGCGCCTGACTCTGTAGTGGAGTCTTTTCTCTGCGCTCTTGCCCATCGGCCTAAACGTCCCACACCCGCTGCAAACAGCTAAATGTGATATTATTCACTATTCCTTTAATACTCCTACTAATCGATTTATATGTCAAACAAATGCCTAGGCGACGGCCTCGCGCCACGCACTCCAACCGCTTGGGCGGACGTTCTAATTCGGACGGACTTTACACATTGTCGTGCGGGTGACCCATTAAGGATAAAAAACAATCGATAGCACGCACAGGGATAAACTATTCGTACCAGGATACACACACACCAAAAACTATAGAAAACTTACCAGATGAAAACATCAAGTCTAAAGTGAGGAATGGCAAAAAAAGAGAAGAAAATGAAGTTTAAGTTTGGGAAATGTTGGCCATGGAAAAATCAGCCATGAGCAATACCGATTTATTTTAAGCGTGACGGGGCTATACTCTGTTCCAAACGAGCCAGCGATCGTAGAGTCCAAGGAAGCAGGCTCCCTCTGTGTCTCTGACGAGCGCGCAACGTACTCTCATACCGAAATCTGAACAAAAAAATCATGGATTACCTGTCATTCCCGCCACTAAAGGAAAATTATATGCATCAAGAGTGAGTATCGCGAGCATTATTAACGAAAACATTTCAAGAGAATAATGAAGTATGAGTACGTGAAAGTAAGGTAAATTCTGTTTTCTAGAATGCGCGCTGCGTCGGGTACGCAATTTGCATACGTTGTGCGCCCTTCAGAGACGCAGAGGCAGCGCTGCTTCTTTGAACTCTACGATCGCTGACTCGTTTAATACAGACCATGCCCACCCGCTCGACACGCGCGCCTAGTTGCGACGCGGCTTGCTCCAATTCAAGGATTGACGATATTAGCTCAACGCGATGCGGGGTGACCAAGAGCTACGTTGGCGTCTCACAAGTGTGTTTGAGTACGTGAGTCTGGTACTCAGATTGTCGTCGCCTCGACGTACTAATGCCCTGCCCATCTGCTGTCGGCGATCCGCATATGGACCAACTGATTTTCGGGAGGCCCTCACTGCTGTGCCCTGGTGCCTTTAATCATTTGTGTTCAGGAGACATCTCGTCAGCGTTTTGAGCGCGATTACCCGCAGCAGAAAATGCTTCTCTGTTTTGAACCCACGTTCAAGCAGAATGATTGAATCCGAATACTTCCATCCAAGTAGACTCTGGAGAATTCCTAGCCAGCTTTTGATCCAGATTATCACTAGTAGCAGAGCAGTGGGTTTTCGTGAAATGTGATAAGGGAGTGTCGACGGAAAAGCAACCAATCCTGGATGTGACAATTGGAAGAGCTTAGAGGCTGAGCAGAGTGGAATCGCTGCGCGGCGCGACCTTACGTCGTACTGATTGATCGGCGCGATCTAATGATACGGTAGTCTAGCATAAGGTCGTCCCGCGCAGCGATGCCACTCTGCTCAGCCCCTTGCTAGAGATGCCTCAGGGCTCACCTACTCGAATTCGAACACTTCAAAACCGTAGTTTTGAAATACCTGTCGGGGAGTGTAGCTTATGCAGATGACCATTCGGCTCCTGGCAATATGCCATCAGTGACTGACGGTAGCAATCGTAGCGAGACCTACTACCGCTCGTCTGCGACGCATGTTTGGCTACTGAAATCAATAGAGCCTCATTCAACGGCAACTTGACAGGTTTTTCTTCAGGATTTCTGATCTGATGCCGATAAGGACAGCTAAACATTCTCGAACACGTTATTCATGAGTAATCCGCTTCTCAACTTACATACATCAGAATTTGACTACTATATCCTCATTCTCTACCTTACTTGATCTACTTCAAATTGAGATCACTACATTCACATTTTTTGAACCAAGTCGATGGCTTTCTACGGACTTACCAGAGGCACGGAATAAAGATTATTGAAATGATCTGGGTGGTCGATGGCCCCGAATAGAATGAAAACTCCACCGAAATCACTGAATAACACGTGCCAGGGCCATCGACCATAATGATCATTTCAAAAAAAAAACAATGAGTAGCTGAATGAGAGACCAGTGGCACCCAATTCGCCTGTAGTCAGGATTATCTGTTCGGGACACAACTCCACAGAACAGGAAAGCAGACGGAATATCGACCTTTGCCGCGCTGAGGATCAGCGCAAAATGAGTGCGGTCTTGTCGAATATTCAAATTATTCATGCTGAATATTCGATTATTCGAACAAAAGAATATTCCACTTTTTCGAATATTCCATTATTCGAATAACCCAAGTAATCCCTTTCTTTGGGTATTCGAATATCCGAATGCCGCCCCAGTCAGCTAGATTTTTATAGATGCTTTGCTTGTTTTGCCTTCTTTTATTTCGCTCTTAAAGTCGTTAGTAGTCTCGCAAAGTAGTCAACATCTACTTTAAAGATGAATTGGAAGAAACGGCAAACAAGCTATTATAGAGATCTCGTTATTTGGGGCGGGCGGAAGATAGGAAAAGGCCATCTTCGCGATTTGGTTAATTCAATCATCAGAGACGACGGCTTATACATATCTGGAGACCATAGCCTTGGGTTGAAGTTATATGTTGTTGTGTTCAATATGTAGGATGCGTTTATGTGAATGCTGACGTGTAGGCATGATCTAATCCTTAATCTCATTGAAGGGAAAGTTCAACATAGCTGTACATAATTACCCTGCACATTTACTAATCGAATGGCTAACACCTACGTACTAGTAGAATCCTGCTAGCAGCCAAAGTTCTCCGTGATCACATTGCCTGATGACCTCTTACCCCTCAGTTGTTTTCTCTCGTGCAATTTCCTCTAGACAGTTAGACAGCTTACACATGACTGAGCTCGTGGCTTGGATTTACCATCGTTTGATCGACGTTGGAGTGTACACATACATGAAACAAACAGAAACAAGCTCGTGAGAATTTATCCAGATCTGTTCGTTTTACATACGTCAAGCCTGTGTTAAGTAGCTTCGGTATTGCGCAAACTAAGCCGTAATAGTTCTCTAAGAGGGAATTAAAGTTAACTGCATCAGCTTTTTTACTTCGGAACAGCGTTACAGCATACACTAGCGTTGCCTACTTACTGCATTGCCATGATCTGGCGATGTCATGGAGAATTTTCTTAAAGTTTCCTCTGAAATCACTTTTTTTTCTCGGATTATTCTCTGGAACATTTTTTAATAAACTACCGACTTCTCGCTCATAATATTTTGGACCTTGGAGGTGGATCCTGGGAAGTAAATATGCATCAACGGATTTCTCATGAAATTCTGAGTCGAATTAGGTTTTCACTCTGAAAAAAAACCCTTCCCAATCTTTCAGCCGATTTCAATTTATGAAATGCTATTTTTCCACTCAATGCAATTATTTTACGCATATAGATGTTTCGTCCTTGGGGACGGACTTTTGTTAAGGTTTTCTGCAATCTGCGTAAATTTTGCGGTGGAGCGCTTTCGAGCTGGAAAAAAAGTTTCTTCCATCTAGCAGCCGTTCTGAATTTTCAAAAAAAAAATTTAGCTTAAAGCTATCACTTTCCTTGCTCATGACATCTCAACGTTTAGAGACATACCTTTAGTTAAGGTTGTTTTCAAATACTCTATAGAATTCTGGGTCGACCTGCATTTTCAGTTCAAAAAATCTTTTCCTGATCCTTCGGCCTAATTGACTTTATGAAATTAAACCGTTTAGGACAATGTCCAGTTGAAGATTGTCTTGGAAAACTACGTAAAATTCTGCGTCGAATGATATGTCGGGTTCATATCTTCACTTGCTCCTTTTCGGTAGGAGCCGTGTCCCATTGCTAGCTCCAGTAAATCTCTGCGTCTCTCATTTACATAATGGAGGCGAAAGCAGACTATTGAGATTACTATGGAGCTAGGCTCCACCCACCTGGCTGCCTTATGGAGCAAGTAATATTAGTAACCTGATATATGTATCACTCAACGCAGAATTAGACGGAGATCCCAGCAACCTTCACCTCGAAAGTGTTTCTAACGGTTTAAGATTAACAAACAAAAAAACTGGTATCTCATATGATGAATTGGGCTGAAGAGTCGGGTTGTAATAGCACCAGTTGACACAGAATTTTATGGAGATTTTGAGGAGATCCTTCACCAAAGGTTCATCTGTGAAGTTCAGAAGCTTATGAACGAAAAACCGATAATGACACCGTCCCATCTTGAATATGTCTCGCACCTATGTCGGGTCACTCCGATTCTTTGTCGGGCTTCGCCCCGGAAGTGACTGATTTTTCCAGTGTTGAGAATTCCCCCACCCGTCTCCACCCAACGAATCCATGTATGCGACCTGCCGCACGAAGGTAAAGGATCTGTGGTCAATCCCGGATGATACTCTCGCAGATACTGACCCCGTAGGGGCAGTAAAACACTGTTTGTATTAGGTTCTTCCTCCTATTCCTGTTCTAGCCGAACAGTGGTGCGTACCCATGATAACTCTTCGAATTTTCGGAAGATTTCCCCTCCTCGGTTCACCCACAACTACATAATTGAACCCCCTTTCCGGAAGTATGAAAAAATTCCACCCGCTGGAAACTCAAATTCAAGAAAGTCTGTTTCCTCTAGAGTCAAGGGTTCTCCTGCTTTTGTCCATCAATTATTTTTCTCCGATTTCTGTATGAACTGGATTTTTCATCTGGGCCCAACGTTTCACCGGTGTCATGTTGTTTATTAGATTGTTAATACTGTCATTCGCGGAGTCAAATTCGGGTCCGCATTTGCGTTCAATGGCTGTTCCATCACGCAACAGGATGATAGTCGTGCTAGGAACAGTTGGTCCCGGCACGATTCACCTTTCTCCCAGCACTATTGTCACGTGTCGCGTGAAGCAACAGCCGTAGTCCGCTATTGTCCGGAATTTGGTTCGGAGAACGGTAGTACTTTACTCGCAATGGATTCGGATGCGTGTGTGAAAATAGAAGAGCACTATTGCTAGTTCCTGATACAGAGGTATTCACTGCAGCTAAATAAGTATATACATAGAATACTCGATCTGTTCGACAGCAATAGTGCAGCTAGCATCCAATTTTTGAAGAACTATATGCTTTTTGTAGCTTGCCGCTTTGAACTTGAGCTGCCGCTCAGATCTCGCTTGAAAGTATCCTTCAGTTGATTCTAAAGCCTAGCTGAATTTTCTCGGACTAACTATTAGTGCGTTTTGTTTGATGCGTCCTGATGATTTCGGCGTGATCTAAAAAGTGCTCTCTATTCTCACCTTTTGCGCATTCCTAAGTTACCGTCTTCGCCTGAATGTAGGACTCCTAGAATTATCTTGCAGCGTGTGTACAATGCCGCTCTTTGTCAGAGAACGCGCGAGTACGCGTTTTCGTCTTCTTTTTTTTCGGAAGTCGGATCCATGAAAGTCGATGACGTAGAGTTGGAGAAGGTCCTGCACTTCAAGTATTTGGGATCTCAAATTGCGAAAGACGGAAATATCGACACCGAAGCGCTTCATCGCATAAGCGCTGCATGGATGAAATGCAGGCAATGCAGTGGTGTCATCTGCTGACGTAAAGTTCCTATGTACCTGAAGAGCAAGCTATACAAAGCCGTTGTTAGACCTGTAGCTATGTATGGTAGCGAGTGCTGGCCGTCGACGAAAAAGCATGAGCATTTTTTTCACCGCATGGAAATGAAAATGCTCCGATGATCTCTTGGAAATACAGGACTAGATAAGAAGCGGAACGTTGACATAAGAAAACTCACTGGTGTTGTTCCGATTTAAGAGAAGATGAAAGAAAACCGTTTGCGATGGTTTGGCCATGTAACGAAATGCAGCCAAGATTATGTTGCGAAAACTGCAGTGACCTTCCAGGTCGAAGGACGTAGACCAAAAGGAAGACCAAAGACGAGGTGGCTAAACTGCGTAAAGCGAGATATGTTGCAGGAACATCTGACAGCGAGTGATGCACTGGACCGTTCGAAATGGAGACGAGCCACAAAGTCCAAGTGGAATGGGCAGGTCTATAGAGGTAGTCAGGGCGATCGGCAGGTTTTCCGCGACAATCTCTCCCAGTTTGGGTTAGCAGCAGATCGCGGGTTGGGAGATGACATTATGTTGACCTGTTGAAGTGAACGGATATTGCCCTCGTGATTCGCATCAGCCTAGCTGTGGAGTGGACGGAAATCATCGTGCATGTCTCTTTGCTGATTTCATTAAATATTACGTTCACATCGCGAAGATCAAGGAAGAGAATGACGTATGCGAGTTATCCAGATGTGTGACTTATCTTTAGTTCTGCAAATTATAGCTCAGCGTCCCTAATTCCGAATTAGAACACCGCATTTCCGACATGTTCTCCGCTGGCACTTTATAGCTTAGACATTAATCGCCTGGTTACGACGTCGGATCTAAGTGATTCTGCCAAAGAAAGCTTTTTGTGTATCCCGTCTAGCCATTTCTGTCGTTTCATTTCCGCCACCTCTTCTTAAGTAAAGCTAAGAATATTTAAAACTCGCCATCGGAAAGCTGTTCTGCTCTCACAAGCATATACTCCTCCCGATTTCACGTTGATAAACTACTAATCCGCTGTGCACAAATGAGATTTCGTGGTTCTTAATTCGTCTCTTTCTGAATTTTCAATCACTGACCGGTCGGTCTTTTGTAGGGAATATGCAACTCCTCATGGTGTTACTGCTCGCAGCACTTGTTTGTGGAGTCTGTGAGTTTTCTTTGATTGATTGGGCCCATCGGGGCATTTTTCTTTGTAACTCGCACAATAGTCACATTTTAGTTTGAAAGTTGCTGATATTGACGAGAAAATAACCCCCAACAAACCGTTCACGGAATACATCAAAATAGGCGGAACATTTGCTCAGCAACCGACGAGGAAGTGGGCGGGACGGGCATACCACATTCAAGTTTTCGAGATAGTGGGCGGCATGCATGAGCGCTGCAAGGAAGGTTAGGGAGCCGCTCCGCATCCTATGCGCGCAGCGTTGAGTCGCGGGACGGCCCCGAAGTGCATGGCGTATATTGGTGTGCGCGGACGTAAATGCATTTTTTACAGCAGACCCTACACCTAGCGACATTTTCGTCATCTCAGTCGCTTTCTGGCATTTTTTTCGTCCCGTGCGTCTCGACAATTGGAGGCAGACTATGGTGACAGAAAATTCGCGGGTAGAGTTTGCAGTGGAAGGTACATTTACGTCCGCGACACACCAATATACGCCATGCACTTCGGGGCCGTCCTGTGGCTCGGCGCTGAGCGCATTGAACGCGGAGCGGCTCCCCGACCTTCTTCGCAGATTTCATGCATGCCGCTCAGGGACTCTTTAGAGGTCGTTTATACTTCCGCCGCCGAACGGCGCGGCGAAGTGCAATCTTATGGTATTGATCACGCGTCGGCGCACGATCGATAT
The DNA here is from genome assembly GCA_029168955.1 of Aplectana chamaeleonis. Lineage (NCBI taxonomy): Eukaryota > Metazoa > Nematoda > Chromadorea > Rhabditida > Cosmocercidae > Aplectana > Aplectana chamaeleonis. The sequence goes on from JAPDOI010001259.1 coordinate 183,039, forward strand.
TGTGGGAATGCACTTCGCCGCGCTGCTCGGAGGCTCAAGTATAAACGACCCCTTACATACAACGAGGGAAATGTCTCGTTTCTGAAGTTCGAATCGTCAGGCTACTCAATGCATACGAAGTGGTCCCGAGTGGAACCAGAGCCACAAAAGGAAAAAAACTTCTCCCTTGGTGAGTAGAGCCCCTATCTCGAGTTCCTCGTAAAGGACTACTGAGAATGGCTTGTTTTCAACTCGTTTTTTACCATTATTTTTGCAAAAACCTGGCTCTTTTGTTTTCTAGTGAGAGCTCGAAGGCTGTTTTTATCCTGAGCATTTTTTTGAATGTCGTTCAATTACCTCAACCTGCCGACATCAGAATCGTGATCACCACCCCCGAGCAGTCACTGTATGTATCCTCTATTTCGGCTATTTCTTAGGGGTATGGTATACTTTGTCGCTGTAATGAGCGACAGGCATGCAATCTAACACAAATCGCGGCGGGACCCGCATCGAAGCAACCGCAACGGTCGTCGTAGGAACAGATGTCGCGTGTGGGTCGCAGCGACGTGTCGCGGAGGGCTGACATACTGCAAATGTGCCATAGCGTGCCGCTACCACTGTCGCTGTCGCTGTGCAGAGCGACGCGACCGTGTGTCGCAAAAGTATACCATACCCCTTAGTCTTGCTTGACGGAGTTCTCATAGTGGGAATTTTTGAGACAAAACTATGAAATTTGCCATCGACAGTCATAGGAGGTCAGTCAAATGAATGCACAGCCCGACCTTTTCTGTTTTCCTGCTTATCTTGGAGGAGGTTTCACGCTGACTTTATGTTTCTGGAATCGCGAAAGACCGCTTGGAAAAAAAAGAAAACTTACATTTTTTCGACTCCCTCCTTTTGGTGTACTTTACTTCTACTAGAGAAGTTTTTCACATAGGGGTGCACTACTAATAGGGAAAAAACTTTTATTCCTATCCTAATTTTTTTCAGATCTGAAAAGTTTTTTCTTGTTCAGGTAGAGGGAGGTAGCTGACAATATGATGTTTTCTGGGGCTGAGACTTGGATAGGAAAGTTCGAAATACGATTATCATATCGTTGCGTCTACAATGCAGTCGGCGCGGATCGAACTGATACTTCGGGTTCCTAATTGTGCAATGCGCAAACTTGGCACGCATAGATTATAACATAGGTACCCGCTTCTTCCCCAAAATTCGCACTAAGTTTGCCTGCAGTTCGAGAAGCGATCCGCGTGTACGCTGTGTCTCGAAGAACAGTTCGTGTTATGGGTGGCCGTTGGTGGTGTGCCAGCCCGGTGGCCATCAATCGATGCAACACGAATTTTCGCAGTCGCCATTATCTGTTTTTCCTCGGTGACGGGCATTTTCGATGCTTTCCCTATACTGTGCTTATCTGAACCAAATTCCGGTCCGCAATTGCGTCTCGACACGCTTTGCGGCCGCACGTGCTCGAGTCAGTCGAGTTTCCAGCGCTAGAGCCGACTCGATGTGGCTTTTTGATACACATTTCTCCATTTTTTAAGAGTTTCCAGTCTCCGAAACCCATCTAGAGTCAAAAGATCGGCTGCTGCGGCGCTGGAAGCTTTTCCGATTTGGGAGCGCGCGGCCGCGAAGCGTGTCGAGACGCAATTATGGACCGAAATTGGGCCCATAGAAGCACAGTACTGCTCTCGACTACTCATCTGATTTCAATGCTCTCTGCCGCTATCCTCGATCTCATTTTGCAGTGAGGATAACTTTTTTTTCGATTTTCATTGTTCTTGGAGTAATTATTTAATTATTTCTTCATTTATTTTAATTTTTCAGCTATTTGTTTTTGTCTTTTCTATTCAAAATTTTTGTTTTCTCTCAAATTTATTTGATCATTCCAATGGAATAATTTTCATTTGCTCGCTTCTTTGTTTACTAAATCAATCATCTAAGTGTATCCATTTTATTACTCCGTTTGACGTTACTTTTTTCATTTAGTTGTAAGCAGTATCTCATATATTACACAGAATTTGATAGGCATTGTTCGAAGATTACATCTAGCACCATTTTTTCATGTTGTATGTATTTCCTTGACGTTTCAATAATTAAGCTAGTGACAAGAAAACGATAAATTACTCTAAATGATTGACAAATAAGGATCAAAGATTCTGAAAATGATTTCTCGTTTTCATTCTACTAATTTCGGTATCCTTCTTTTCATTCTCTACCTTGCGTGGGGAACAATTTCAACCATTTCATCACCGCTCACAGGGATAGAGCAGGGGTTCATGCGGCGTCACTAGCATAATTACTGAAGCGTTAAGAAACTAAAATAAAAAAGTGGTGCTGTATCTAACCTTCGAACATTAGCTATCAAATTCTTTGTAGTATATGATATGCTGTTAAGTAATAAATGAATAAAGTAACATCAAATGGAATAGGAAAATGGATACACTTAAATAACTGAATTAGTAAACAAATAAACGAGCGAATGAAATTTATTAGATTTGAATGATCAAATAAATGTGTGAGAAAACAAAAATATTGATGCCTAAATGAATAAAGTAGTAGATAAATAGAGATCGAAGAGAGACAAAAATAAATAGCTGGAAAAATGAAAATAAATGAAGAAATCATTAACTAATGACTCCAAGAACATGGACAATAGAAAGATCTTATCCTCACTGTAAGCTGAGATCGAGCATAGCGGCATAGAACATTGAAATCAGGTGAGTAGTCGAGAGCAATATAAAGAGAGCATCGAAATTGCTCGCCACGGAGGCAAAACAGATGATCGCGACGGCAAAAACTCGTGTTGCATCGATTGGTGGCCACCGGGCTGGCACCTCACCAACGGCCACCAGGGATGTGCGTAATTACGACTAACGACTAACGAGGGTTTTGGCCGGTTGAACGATTAACGACTAACGAATTACAAAATTTCTATTACGCTTATCCCTGACGGCCACCCATAACACGAACCGTTCTTCGAGCCGCAGCGCGCACGCAGATCGCATATCAAATTGCAGCCAAACTTACAAGGGACTTCTTCGAACATAAAATGGAGTTTTAAAAAACGGTCCTCTGAGAGTTGTAGAGGGCGCAAAAATAAACAATTTAAGATTTTAAAATTTCACTCAGTCCTCACGGGTAGATCAAAAACCACCAAAACAATGGGTTGCAGTAGGTAAAATACCGTTCAATACACCCTAACCTGACGAAATCCGCTGAAAAATAGGAAACGGACACCATAATCGTGTTCAGCTTCCCAAATTACCCCCTGGGGCTGATTTTGGGCGAAAAAAAAATTCGACCTCTGAACCCCCGAAAATGGCCTGGAGCTTCTTACCTAATGGGGCTCCAAAGGTCGAGAAAAAATTTAGGACTCAAACTTTGCTTTCGGAGGTTATTTGAAGTGCCCATAACGAATCTGAGGTCATTTTATCAATTTTCGACAGACCACGGTAGATTACGGTGGGTACACGGTAGTTGAGTGAGTCTCAGAATTGACTCAAAATTTATGAACAGGGGTTATTCGGGGTGCTGAATACGAATTTGATGTTCACTTGTCAATTTTCGAATTATTAAGGTAGGTTTAGGCCCTCTATGTCATGACAACTACCGTAAACTACAATAAACCTCAGAATTTCGGCAAACGATCTCTAGATTCGTGTACGGAACCCTAGATTACCCCTACATACAAGTTTTGAGCCGAATCCGAAAATTTTCTTCAAACCACCCTAAAAACTCCTTGATGGGTACCCTTGCCTTGTCGCGAGGCTTGGAAAAACGACTATAACATCTTTTCATAAAAGCTTCTCTATTTTTCAGAGAAGCTGCGGAGAGCATACTCGGATTCTACGTCCAAATGGCACCAGAAAACTACATTCAAACCAGAATGGCCAGGCTGAAAAAAAAGTAGTTACCTTGTAAGATGCGTTTTCATAAGAGTGGTTCTGTTCTACTCCAAATTTTGGAATTGATAACGAAACACTTTTCTTGAGTCTTCGAGCCATGCGCTAAAGTATTAGGTTGCTTCAATAGATTTCGTAGTTTAGGTAAACCCACTTCTGTTTACAACAATTATTTCTAAAAAGATTGATCAATGATCAAGGAACAAGTCCACGAAGTTTCATTTTGTCCGAACTTTTTTCCAGTGTCATATATCAAAATAAGTCCCCTAAAGTGTTTCTCCGAATTAAGGACGGTTTTTCTGTAACATATGTGGGGGAGAAGGGTAAGGGTATTCTTGATATTCTAGCAATTGTTGAAACCTCGGAATTCCTATAGATTCTAACATTGGTGTGAACCGTTCTCCGTTTATATCACGTTACCTCTGCGATATAAGAAAAGAGGTATCAAAAACAAGAGACACTGTTAAAACTCAAAACAAGTAAGGTGAACACATAGAAATTTCATTACTACCAGCCATAATGCAGTAATGAACCCACAGTATTCGAACCTTCTTTCAATTGCTTCGTAATCCAACGCCTTACCGACTGAGCCACGGTGTGCTGCTAGCTCACCCCGACTATCACATTGCAGTGATCGGTGGTTTGAATGCAACGAGCATTGTTCAGGGGATCAATGAATAAATCATAACTCGAGAACCTAGCTAGATTTCATCTTCAAACTTTTAGGAGAACCTTTTCAGATGATTTCAAGGCCACTGTATAGCTCACATTTGTGCTACGTCCTCCCAATCCAACGTTCTGGTTTCTTTCCTTTTTTGATCGTTTTTGATCTACCCGTGAGGACTGAGTGAAATTTTAAAATCTCAAATGGTTTTTTTAACTCCTCTACAACCCTCGAAAGACCGTTTTTCAAAACTCCATTTTATGTTCGAAGTGGTCCCTTGTTAGTGCGAGTTGTGGGGAAGTAGAGGGTATGCGTACCGAGGTAACGCCAACGCGCAACAAGGTACGCAAGGTATCAGTGCAATCCGTGCCGAATGTACATAAGGCCTTGTGCAGCTACGAACTGTTTTTGTACGACTTACAGGCCATAAAACGGCCAATGTCTCACCGTCGACTGCGTACCACGCGCTGCGCGACCGCACGTGCGTCGGAAGCAGACGAGTTTTGGCCGCCGCGCGACGAGTTTCGGCCGCCGCGCGGCGGCCGAAACGTCGCGCGACGGCCAAAACTCGTCGCGCGGCGGCCAAAACCCGTCTGCTTCCGACGCGCGTGCGGGCGCGCAGCCCCGGGGACACAGTCGACGGGGAGACATTGGCCGTTTTATGGCCTGTACACATATCTAACTTCTGGTACATTTTGTCTCTAACTTTTTGTTCGAAATCGTACCCCAGCGATCATTGTACTGTAGGATAACCACTCCCAGAAAAGAACCGAATTGATTTTTAGATCCGAAAAATGGGATGTTGATCGAATTCACAGCGGTCGTGGGGCATTGGAGCAGTTCGGCTGGCACACGTGATGCGCGCGAAGGAAAACCGCCGCGTTTACGTTGTCGTTGGGACGCGTTAATCGTGACCCTTCAGAAAAAAAGCGGTTGGCGTTCGGCGAAGGCGCCCCAACGACGACGTGAACGCAGCGGTTTTACGCCGCGCACGTCACGCGTGTGCCAGCCGAACAGGCCCTTTGCACCACCTGCGCTGTTTTTTCGATCAGCATCTCCGAAAAAATCAAGTTTAAGGGGAGTTGTCGGAAAAGGACGTTAAAATCGCTAGAAAGCATCGCCACAAACACTCTGCCCAGAACTCACGAGCCGCATTGGCATACGAATGGCTTTTTTTCAGCATCTATGGCACTATTCAAGCGGAACTTGGAACTCCTAGACATGATGAAAACGCCACTACTGATGACGTATCGAGCACATGTGCCAGTGAGTTCCACCCTCTTCTGATCCACACCGCTTCACATTCAGTATTTCAGATATTAGGGAGTAGTACGTCTACACAATAGGGTTAGCACTCCAGCGCTAACATCGGGTACGAACCCTAGTTGTGAGCAGAAGCTGGTGCTAACCTCAGCATATATCACCTAGCGGCTTGCAACGAAATATAATACTTTTTTTTGTATTCTGAGCGCGTCCGAAAATGTTTCCAAATCTATGTTTGCAGCTGTTACAAAGATCAAGAAACCGGGTTACGAAAGGGTTTTTTCCCAGTTGAGCGAAAAGGTAAGGGTATCCACAGTCAACTGTGGAAAAATTGGTTTCGGTTCGGCTGTCAGCTTCCATCTGAGGTTAGTTAGGGCGCTAAGCATAATTCTGAGATCTTTTTGTCGCTCCGCTATTCTGAGGAGTACTGCATGCCTTCTAACTGGCTTCACCTACCTTAGAATTTTTGTGAATTGTTAAACGGACCTCAAATTCGAGCTTACCACCTTAAAGAGCTCAGACGAAGAAGTCTTCCGCGACAACCGAGACTTCGACCGAATCACCGTATACCCTTCGTAATATACCTACCTCAACAATCAGAATTCAGATTCGTGTTTGGCGTATTGAGGACCCTTGGTAACGTCCAGAAAGAGAAATTGAGACACATCCGAAATACTTTTTCTTGACCCTATTCTGACCTCTTTTTTTCGCCTGATTTCGAGTAAATGGCCTCACTCAAATGAGAACAGTTACAGGGTTCGAAGATGTTTGTAGCAGCTACAAGTTCAGATAAGGAAACATTCTTGGATCTACACCTACTCAGAATATATTCCATCGAAAACGACAGAGACGCCCGACACTGCTTATATTGCTAGAGAAATGGCGAGGGCGGGGTGAATTGAGATATTGACGTTTTGGCCGAGCAGCTAGATCATAAAATTCAAAACGCTAGGAATCACGCCTAATCAGGATTTATTCTGTTGAAAACAGCGGATGTTGGCGCAAACGCGGTCCACCTATGATATAGCATATGGCACAGAGTTTGCGCCAACTTTCAGTATTGAACGCTAAGTCTCATCTATCAAAAAGGGGTCTTCCAAGCGAAAGAGGTTTGGTTCGCGTCAGAAACGTTTCAACAAAAAGTGAACAATAGGCAAGTAGAATGAGGAGAGTCAACAAAAAGTGAAAAATACCCTCTGAGACTGATTTTCTTGGCCTATACTTATTAACAGCGAAAACAAACCGTTGCGGTGTTCTACACGGAAGCACTTTGTGGTTCCCAAAATAGTCCTGACTACGCGAAGAACCGTTGAAAGGCATGTGCTTGCAAACCTAATACTTACCATCAGAATAGAAGATGATGTCGTAAAGACCTATACAGACGGTTAGGTCTAGCTGTAAGGAAAAGCGAACTTTTAGAATAGAATTACAGCACTGAGCGAGAGTATTCCCGTAAAATTTCGTGAGACGAATAGAAGCCTTTTTTTCGGAAGACACTAAACTCTTCCTCGTAAAATACCACAACGGTTTGTTTTCGCTGCTAAGAAGTATAGGCCAAGAAAATCAGTCTCAGAGGGTATTGTTCACTTTTTGTTGACTCTCCTCATTCTACTTGCCTATTGTTCACTTTTTGTTTTAACGTTTCTGACGCGAACCAAACCTCTTTCGCTTGGAAGACCCCTTTTTGATAGAATTGTCCACTTTTCTTGATATTACGAAGTAATATCTCTGAAAATCTTTAATATTTTCCAAATAGCATGGATTGATATGACAATCAGTAAGTAATTGACTTGTTGCGCGCGCTACAAATGACGCGCAACTCTCTTTCGTCGACGTCCTGATGACGTCATCACATGCCCCATGCACTTCGATGACGTCATCAAAAAGTAACAAACTTTTTAGTCACTTCCCCTGTCCCTACCCTACGAAAAGGTACAGCCTACAACGTGTTTTATCGATTGGATCTACCAACTGATAATATCACTTGATATGATAAGCAGTAAAAAATAGGAATCAATGGTAAGCAGTAAGTCACAGACTTGTTAGTCACTTCCCCTGTCCCTTCTCTACGAAAAAGTACAGCCTACAACGTGTTTTAGCGATTTGATCTACCAACTGATAATATCACTTGATATGATAAGCAGTAATAAGTGAAGTACTTAATGTTAAACAATAAGCAACAAACTTGTTAGTCACTTCCCCTGTCCCTTCTCTACGAAAAAGTACATGTTTTAGCGATTTGATCTACCAAGTGATAATATCACTTGATATGATAAGCAGTAATAAGTGAAGTATTTAATGTTAAAAGTTAGTAATAAACTTGATAGTCACTTTCCTTGTCCCTTCCCATCGAAAAGTACAGCCTACAACGTGTTTTAGCGATTTGATCTACCAAGTGATAATATCACATGATATGATAAGCAGTAGTAAGTGAAGCAGTTAATGTTAAACAGTAAGTAATAAACTTGATAGTCACTTTCCTTGTCACTTCCCATCGAAAAGTACAGCCTACAACGTGTTTTAGCGATTTGATCTACCAGCTGATAATATCACATGATATGTTAAGCAGTAATAAGTGAAGCAGTTAATGTTAAACAGTAAGTAATAAACTTGATAGTCACTTTCCTTGTCCCTTCCCATCGAAAAGTACAGCCTACAACGTGTTTTAGCGATTTGATCTACCAACTGATAATATCACATGGTACGATAAGCAGTAGTAAGTGAAGCTGTTAATGTTAAACAGTAAGTAACAAACTTGTTAGTCACTTTCCTTGTCACTTCCCATCGAAAAGTACAGCCTACAACGTGTTTTAGCGATTTGATCTACCAGCTGATAATATCACATGATATGTTAAGCAGTAATAAGTGAAGCAGTTAATGTTAAACAGTAAGTAATAAACTTGATAGTCACTTTCCTTGTCCCTTCCCATCGAAAAGTACAGCCTACGACGTGTTTTAGCGATTTGGCCTACCAACTGATAATATCACTCGATATGATTAGCAGTAATAAGTGAAGCAGTTAATGTTAAACAGTGAGTACTCATTGACTACCTACTCACCAGCCTGCTTATCTGTTCACATACCAACTTACCTGCCTGCCCAACTGATCGCCTGCGACCATTGCCAGTGGCCACTACTAAGGGTCCGTAACGCACGAGGAGGAGCGAAGTACGAAGCAGGAAGCAGGAACGAGTAACAGCGCACAACAAGAAATTTTGATAAGGACTCGCCGATCTAACTTTGTTAGTTTTGAACCGATTTGGCTCAAATTTTGTCAGCATGTGCCTCCTGGACCCTCTCACCTATATCCCGATGGAAATCTCTGGGGAATTTGTTTAACAGGTTTTATTAACTACTTTAAGGAATTCTAAGTGATCACAAGTCCCGGGCAAAACCAAACCTCTCCAGCCGCTTCGCGGCTGGAGCGATTAGGATCCATGCTGACGTTACTTCCCTACTTAGCCCAGGCCTAAACAATTGTAAGCAGTGGTTCGCTCGACAATCCTCGATTTGTCTAAGGGTTTGGAGCCGAAAAATGCCTTAGACTCTGGCGAAGTACTGGAATTTGCGTCGCCACTAGTCCTGTGAACAACTTGCTTCAGCAGGCTTTCGCGCTGCTTTGACTTGAATGCACGATACCTCTCTTAGAATGTGATCAGAGGGCCTGCAAGGACGTGTTCTCGCGTCTTTTCCGACCTTGTCCGAAACAGAGGATATGTGTATGTGAAATGTGTGCACGGCAGAATTTAGGCCTTTTCAATAGTTCCATAGGTTCTTAATGCAATCGAATATCCCATTCGGGTTCCTATAGATATCGTACCGCTCGCCGATTTATATTTGCGCCCGTTAATGGTTGGCTGCGCGTCTTGCTTTCAGTTTCCCGCTTCCAAATGCACCGCATTGACATCAAAACAAATCTGTTGGAACCATGGGGTAATTGATGGTGCTTATTGTTGGACGCAAAAAAGCAAATAACATTCAAAATATTCCGTGGAGGATAACTGCAGAAAGCAAAACATGGTGATATAAAAAATTCACTCGATACTGGCGAGGTTTGAAGTGTAGAGCTCGTTACGAATGCTCTACACATGACGTCGGCATGGATCCCAGAGAGACTCCTCGTTCACTGTTGCAGGTTGGCGTAAACTCGGTGCCATATGCTGTAACATAGAAGCACCGAGTTTGCGCCAACTCTCCAATGGGGGACACAAAGTCTTTTAAGGATCTATGCCGATGTTGTGTGTTGTATAGTTTTGATGAAAACATGCACACGCTGACTCACAAACCCACACGTACGCACGCTTGACTACACTCACATACGTGCACACAAGCTCGCACGCACGAGTATGAACTTATAGGCACAGACAATCTTCTATTTTCATCCGCGTACATTTCGAGTTGCAGGAGAACCAGCTCTATTACCTCACTCAGCTACACACAGTTCCACAGTCGACCGACTATTTCCGACCTGATGGTGTTGTGCCTGCGTTTTGATTGGCAATCGATCAAATCGATTGGTTATCGCTATTGAGGACCTCCGAGGAATAGTTTTATTTCATCAGTTATCGTCGTTCTTATTGTGTGAATAAATTTGTTGTCATTCAGTAGATTTGCCAAATGAAGTTGGTTCGAATCAAACTCACTACATTTGTGGTTTTAATAGTAAAAATAAAACAGCTAATATGAACAGATTTCTATTCCTTTTAGGAGTTCATCGCCAAAGTTAGGATAAATGGTAAATTCCCGAATTTCTTCTCTATCACGCAGCCTTGTCAATCGACATTTTCCAATTTCTATTATAAGACACACTCTTTGTATCCTATCAACCCATTCACGACCACGTGTCCCACCGGCGGGGCACGCGTTGACTACCACTCCGGACCACGTGTCCCACAGGTGGGACACGCTCTTCGAAAATCGATATCTCTGTCAGGATGACGAATTTTCAAGCGCTGTATAGGTTTCTTTTCCTCTGCTTCATTTGTTCAGCTTCATCATCAGTAAACCTGAGCTGGAATCACGTTCTGCTCACCTGGAAACGTACCACTACCATTAAGAGGAACGGTATACAGCTTCGGGGTTCCAAACGGCTCATTCTTGTTTAAACGCGATGACAAGTCTTAACACTGTGATACGTATCACAACGTAACTTGATATTAGGGTTTTTAACACGTGGCTAATTAGGTTACGGGCATCTCACAAGTGAACACGGCTGTCCCCTCAGTCTCTGCTCGCTGCGAGACGAGCAGGGTATTCCATCGCCAGGCTATCTATCCGATGGCTTTGCGGGCATGGTGGAGCTTGGTCTGCAGTGTTATAGCTCTCTTGCACAGAGATCTCGCCGGTGGTCTTCGTGAATGGTTTGAAATCTCAGTCTTTGTTTCCCTTGACTATATAGCATCGATTAAAGAACTGAAGATTCCCAATCGCAAAAACGATGGAACTTACGTAAAAGTAAAAACTTCGGTTTTTGCTGACAAATCGCCAAAGAGAATCGAATGATGTAAACGAATGAATTTATTTTAGGGTGTTCCAGCATCTTAAACTCTTTGTTGTTACTGCTAATACTTTACCAGTTGAAAAATAATGAATTCTTCCATTTGACAAGCCAAAACCTCAACCATTAATGTCATTGTCATCAATTCTAATTTGTCATTTGGACCATGCGTTGCCGTTATAATTTTTGAATAGTGTTTTGCTCATATAATGAGTGAAAATGAGTGAATTCCCTTTTTCACCAACCGTAGAAAAGAATTTATGCTAAGAAATCACTTCAGAAAGCATCGCTTGGAAGTTCTTGTAATCGGTTTTTTTTTCAGCGAATAATTGTTAACAATCATTTTATGAATAACTTTATCAACCTCAATAAATTTAGTTCTGATCAATTAGGTTTAGAATCTGTATCTGAGCCGATGCGCATACTTTCATTCAATAGCTTTTCGTTGAAGAACGATTCAATTATTATCTAAAGTCCATAGTTTATATAATTGATTGGAAGAATTTAGCTTATCCGTTTAACAGACTCAGTTTTATTTATTTTTTAGTTTTTGATTTGCTTTCGTTTTGGTTGTTTGTTTGTTAATTTTTGAGGAATTTTGCATGCATTTTCTATATACATGCATTTTATTAAAGACTGCAGCTTTTCACGTGATTTGAAACCAGTTTAGCTTTTGGTGTTACAATTTATTATTTGAAGGAATTGATCCAGTTACCACTTAAAAATTGACGATAGTAGTTCTTGCAACCTTAAACACGTTAAATTTGGTCGCCGAATACCCACCTTACGCTAGCTCGAGAGCTGTAACCGAATTCTCATCTAGATCTGCTAGTGTTCTTCCTTTTCCTGATGGCGCAGGGCGAGAGGCATGCGCCGAGGAGAGTGCGCGACCACGGAGGAAAAACGCCCAGCAACGCGCGCTCACTTGTGACTTGCCCTTAGACCGGCTAATTAGGATGAACATATTCACTTGGATTGACCATTTCCATTCTTTAGCATCCAGCGAAAGGTGCGGTGCTCCTTCGCAAAAACTCGTCGCACGCTTGTTGCCAAGCGCTACTCATTTTCCAAGGCGCTAATGATACTCCTCAACGCCAGCGCGGCATGCGCTTGGTTCGCGGGTGTAAAGTTAGGGTATAGACCTTGTTGCCCAAGTTCGTGACGAGCGTGTCGCGCCTGCAAAGGCTATGAATATTCCAGCGGCGACGCCATGGCAGAGCGGAGAGAAGTGGGACTTGATTTTCCCAAACTAGCGAATTAGGTACACGCGTTTACTATCACGATAGCAGAGGATAGTAATGGAATCAAATTTCATAAAACGGAATGGAATTGTTTATGGAGTAATCATGAAACTGATGTAAAAGTAGTTACGGCCGTCATCGCCTTGGCGGAACGGTCGTCACGCGCTTGCCGCGCGGGTGTGGCGTCATGCCATTCATACTCGAACGCTATGCCAGCGCTTCACGCGCGTCGTGTTTGCGTTGAGGAGTACGAATAGCGCTCAAGACTTTAGTCGCGCTCCAACTAAAGCGCTTCTCACTTTCGCTACTCATTTGTGCTGTACTGTTCCTGTTGAAAGCTATGCACTCTCCACAAAACGCGCCCGCATATGACGTCCTGCACACTCCCCCCAAAGTCCTGCACACTCCCACTGGTGTCCTGCACACTTTCTATCACGTCCTGCACACTTCCACTGAAGTCCTGCACACTTTCTATCACGTCCTGCACACTCCCCTTAAAGTCCTGCACACTCCCACTGAGGTCCTGCACACTTTCTAACACGTCGTGCACACTCCCACTGGTTTCCTGCACACTTTCTATCACATCCTGCACACTCCCACTGAAGTCCTACGCACTTTCTACCACGTCCTGCACACTCCCACTGAAGCCCTGCACACTTTCTATCACGTCCTGCACACTCCCACTGAGGTCCTGCACACTCCCACTGAAGTCCTGCACACTCCCACTGAAGCCCTGCACACTTTCTATCACGTCCTGCACACTCCCACTGAAGTCCTGCACACTTTCTATCACGTCCTGCACACTCCCCTTAAAGTCCTGCACACTCCCACTGAGGTCCTGCACACTTTCTAACACGTCGTGCACACTCCCACTGGTTTCCTGCACACTTTCTATCACATCCTGCACACTCCCACTGAAGTCCTACGCACTTTCTACCACGTCCTGCACACTCCCACTGAAGCCCTGCACACTTTCTATCACGTCCTGCACACTCCCACTGAGGTCCTGCACACTCCCACTGAAGTCCTGCACACTCCCACTGAAGTCTTGCACACTTTCTATCACGTCCTGCACACTCCCACTGGTTTCCTGCATATTTCTACTACGTCCTTCACACTCCCACTGAAGTCCTGCTCACATTCTATGACGTCCTGCACACTCCCCCAAAAGTTCTGCACATTCCCACTTATGTCCTGCGCTTTTTTATACACAATACTCTATGTGAGCTTAACAAAAATTTGCTTCTAACTTCTCTAGGATGACGCTATGGCGACAAGAATCATCTCAACCGTTCTTCCCGCAAATCTTCGAGCTGCAAAAAAAGTCGCTGAAACAATTTCGAGGAATTCGAAAAAACAACTGTGAGCGACATTCATCGCTGCAATCCGAGTCAAAAATCGCAGCTTGAATGCGCGTTTTTTTCTCGCCAGCGATAAAAGTCGCGATACTCTGGTATGCTTAACCATTGCAGATCTGCCATTTTTTCGCTATTTCGAAGTATGAAAGCGGGGTAAGGCTGATTTGAAGCGAAATTAATTCGCTCGAGCGCAAAGAAACCACGATGTTAACAACACACTAGGAAAATATTTATTAAGACAAATTGAAATGGAAGAACCTGCCCGAAAATGCGGCTGTGCTGTTGACGGCGAGCGACGGGCAGCGCAAGTTCGAAGTAGACATCAACTCAGAAGGGCGGGGCACGTAACGTCGGCATGGATCCTGAAGAGACCTTGCGTTCCCCTTTGGAGGTTGGCGCAAACTCGGTGCACCTATGTTATAGCGTATGGGATCGACTTTGCGCCAACCTTCAACAGTGAACCAGAGGTCTCTTCCGGATCCACGCCGACCTTAGACTTGTCGGGGTGGCTCCTGTCACAGCCAATCACAGCCTGCTTTGGTGATCGATAAAATCACGGCGTTCGATCGGTTCTTCTCTCTCCAACCACAAGCCGACTCCTCCGTAGATGCCTCTGCGGCTCGCAACTCACTCGCTGAAGTTCTGACAGCAGAAACTCGTACAATTTCTTTGGATCTCTGCATAAAGCGCTTTCGCGCACCCGGCGGTTGCATACCGCGAAAGGTCTATGAGCGCCTCTAGCCTTCTCTATGCTCGGTGGCATGAGTACTGGCGAGAATGAGATCATTTTCTAAAATTTTTGAAAGGCCAACTCATGTTCATTGATCCAGCTCTAAACTGAGTTATCCGATGTTAAGGAAAACGGACACCCTGCCACCTCGACGAGCCCTAGAAGAAATTTCCTAAAGAAAGATGTCATTTTGAGGAATGTTTGTCCATCTTTTGCATTCTTGGGTACTACGTATTTTTTGATGGCTTTTACCTTCTTTGGATTGATGTGGATACCCTGGCTGTCAATAACATTTTCGAGGAATTTAACTCTGGTTTGCAACAGAACGCATCTATGTGCCTCTACATCTCAGAAGAAATTACCGTTCAGTAGCGAGATTGCCGGAGTGTGTCGCAGGCGTTGCCTAAAAATTCTATACCGAGTTTTTTCCTCTAGAAAACCACCCTCACTCCCAATCATGCCCACAGTCGACCTACATTTCAATTGGCCCGAAGATGTCAGCTGCGCATGTTGAAAAATGAAGTTGGGAAGAAAGCCGGGTGTCGATCCATTACGACTGAAATGCTGATAACTTGATACGATCATTTCGAAGTAGGTTCAATTCATATAACGTCGGCATGGATCCGGAAGAGGCTTCGCGTTCACTGTTGAAGTTTGGCGCGAACTCGGTGCGCCTATGTTATAGCACGTGGCACAGAGTTTGCGCCAATCTCCGATAGGGAACGCAAAGTCCCTCCAGGATCCATGACGACGTTATGTTCCAATTCGTTCACTAAAAAAGTCAGTCGATAAATATTCGGCTAGGATTCGTCATTTGGCTTTGAAGGTGAATAAGCTGTACAATACCCGCACAAATTTACTCAAAAAAGCCGCAAAAGTCGCGAACTCGCGACTTTTGCGACTTTTCGTCATAACTCGGCCCGAAGTCACCCATTCGAGCAGTGAAGGGCATATTTCGAATCAGCATCGAGAGCTCTTTCTTCTGAGCTCTCGCATGTCTTACAGCCAAACAAGGCATATAGGGCTAACACAATCAATCGAGTCGGTGAAAGGAAAATTCAAGTATTTTGTGGTCCTTTGACGTAATGCCACGTCCACCTCAACAGTGTGTACATGATAGACAACAGTTTATTAAACTGTCTGCGGCTAGCAGACCTTTTCTGCGAAATTTCGGTTTTTTGAATTTCTAAACTCGAATCTTTCACCATTTCTACAACCACAAGCCTCCTCTCGCTTAGATTTACAGAGAGTAGCAATGTTTTCTCATCAACTGTGTCTGAGTCCATCCATGATGGAAAACTTGGGTAGAATTCAGACAGTGAAAAGTGGTTCGCAGCGAATTCAAATGGGCGATCTTTGAATTCAGCCCTTCCAAGGAGGCCCGTACTCCCTCTCAGGAGCTGGTAATATTTGCAGCTCCTTGCTGTACATGATAAATAGTTCGGAGAACCACCTCAGATTTTTTGCCATTTATTCTTTCAAAACTCAAAATCGTGCAGTAGTTATCGGTAACTTCCATTTGATTTCCGATGCCTGGCGATCCACGATCAGCCAGCTGCTTCCCGAAATTTAGAATGCTGGTGGTAAGGGCTTCCCAATGGTATAATGTTTGCTTGTTTAAGTTCGAACAAGTCCTTCTGCTTCTCAGATCTAAAAAAGTAATTTATCGTTAGTCCCTCGCTTCGCGTCTCTGCGTCACTGACTCTGCGCGCCCTGCATACCCCCACTTTTGAAGGTGTCGAAAGCACACTGTCTTGCCTGTCTCGCTCAATGAGCGAAGTTCACACGAAATGGATCGATTTCCATGGGCAAGGTTTCACTCGGGAGACGACAAGAGCTAAGGTTGAAACAGTAAGAAGAGGGCAGAAAGAACAGGAAGAGAAACATGAGGGGGAGGTAATCACACGGGAGGTATCCGTGTCATCAATGGGTAGGGTTGCGCTGGAAGGGGATTTAACGAGATGCATAGTCCCTAGCTCACCAGCGACTACGAACAGATTGAAAAGGAAGTCACTTCAAGGGTTGTCTATTTACTGAAAATCCACGCCTCGAATTTAGTGTAGAGAGTTGAACTTTACGGGTGGTTCCCAGATTATTTGCTCATTCCTACCGCAGCGCTGAATCTCAACGCGGCGCGGTCGACGCCATGCGATGCTATACCCCGCGGTAAGGCCTATTTTAGAGTTCCATCGCTGCGCGATTCTGTATTTTCTGTGGGCTTCGATCCATAACGCGCCGCTCGTCGATTCGCATATGAGTCATGAAAACGCGCCGCGCCGGGGTGCAACTCTAAAAACTCCCTAAGTCATTCATATTAATGAGCCACGTAGTTAGAATCCGCCAGGCTTTGAAAGAATTCTCTTCCAAATTTTTCTTTATGCATGGCGGCAAATGGCATAGCGACCCCTTGGTCCTTTTATCACGTGCCGCATGATGCAACAACCGTAGTCCGCAATTGTGGTCCGCAATTTGGCTCCGAGAGCAATAGTAATTCGGTTATATCACACGTCTGTCGACATCAAGACTGCGCCCCACGCGGCTCGCGCGGGCTTTCGGGTTCAAAATAAAGCATTTTTCAATTTTCTGTCTTCGGACCTTAACCTATTGCTAGTCCAGATTGCCGCGCTGCAGAGCAACACCATGCGGTCGAAGATATGCGACAACGCTTTGCACGGTCACTGTTCTTCGTCGCGTTTTGGAATCGCTTCGTTACGTGATTCGAATCTTCCTCTGTCAATATCAGGATTGCGGCGCACGCCGCTTGTCGCGCACGCGGCGCGACTGCTCGGGCGACTACTGGCGTAATCAATCATTTATTCGAACCAAAAACAAAACCGTGAATAGTCGAAGTACGTTCTTGAACGAATTCTCATCAAATTCAGAGCCGACTTCACTACGTGCTGGCGAAGGCGTTCTCTGAGGGAAGCGCCTCTCAGGCGGCGTCATAGGCGCGACCCACGCCGCAGCAGGGCGTACACGGCGCGCACTACAACAGAGAGCATTTTTCACGGACTGCCAGTTGCCTGCCTTGCGGACAAGATGACTTGGATGAACCTGTACGCAGTCTAGAACCTTTCTCTCCCAAACAGAGCTGCGTCGCGTTGCGCTGGAGCTCGACAGTGAGTTGAAGCTCAAAAATAAAAAAATGGGAAAAATGCTTCATTTCGGAGCCAGAGGTCCGCGCAAGCGGTCGCGTGTGCGATAAGTAGCGTGCGGCCACTGAATTCAAGGCGTTGATTTTCAGTAAATAGGCAACCTTTGGAGTGACTTCCTTTTCAACCTGTTCGTAGTCGCTGGTGAGCTAGGGACTATGCATCTCGTTAAATCCCCTTCCAGCGCATCCCTACCCATTGATGACACGGATACCTCCCGTGTGATTACCTCCCCCTCATGTTTCTCTTCCTGATCTTTCTGCCCTCTTCTTACTGTTTCAACCTAAGCTCTTGTCGTCTCCCGAGTGAAACCTTGCCCATGAAAATCGATCCATTTCGTGTGAACTTCGCTCATTGAGCGAGACAGGCAAGACAGTGCGCTTTCGACATCTTCAAAAGTGGGGGTGTGCAGGGCGCGGAGAGTCAGAGACGCAGAGGCGCGAAGCGAGGTACTAACGATAAATTACTCTTTTAGATCTGAGAAACGGTTGCGGTACCATTGACAACCGGGCATGCCGCACCCACCTTCCCTCGCGCTTGCTGCGCTCTCCACTCCACCTCTTGCGCCGGAGACACAAAGAAAAAGACGCTACTACTGTGCCATCGACTGGCATCTC